>JBBPLL010000330.1:0-32120 GCA_038089755.1 Leccinellum rugosiceps | reverse complement strand
ACTTGGACATGACACATTTATCATGTGATCACTCATGTGTCTTATCTCTTATCTTCTTATCTTTCTATCACTTACTAGCTTGAGTTTCACTCTTGCTACTAAGTTCTATCTTGTTCAATATCCCTTTGGTGTAAACAGTGAGTATCTTCCACTGTTGTCTTAGTTCCCTCCAGGCTTCTATGATCCACATTGAGTCTTGCTAAGGGGAGAAGTAAAAGGCAGTATTAACCCTAACAGTGGGTTTTGTAGAATATGATACCATCAACAATTAGCAACAATGTAGGAAGGTCAAAAAAAAATTCATAACTGTAAAGATATACCAGTCTCTACAATCATCTCCATATTTGTATGTCACTGAATTTGATTTTTTGGGTTGGATCACATAGTTACTTTATAAAGACAAAAATGAGCATAATATAACAAAAAATTGCAATACTATACTTAATGGCTTGTATTGAAATGTGATACTATCCTCTGTTGGAGACTATATGAATGTAATGGCCCTTGTTAGATAACCAACCTGATTTGCACTCATAATCATATGACTATAATATATATTATCATGGATTAACTTTAACATTATGATTAGCAATTTCCATACATGGACTAGGAACAATGGATGTTGAGTGAGCTACTCTCCAACAGAGGATAGTATTACATTTCAATATGAGCTATTCACTATAGTATTTTGATTTTCTGTTATGTTATGCTTCATGTCCAGTATCACAAAATTCCAAACTTGCTTTCCAATCCTGCCACATTGAGACCATGGAACTTTATTTGGACTTCATCTCAGATATTTATGTAATGAGAAATTGTAGAATTTATCAGATCTTATCAAATTTGGAATGCTGTGATGCCATCTTGAGGCCCTGATTACTATATTTTCTGTATCTAGTCTTATCCTGAATGCCTTTTAACTATCTTGGAATCTATGCCTGTCTACATTGCACTTCATTGCCCTAGAAGGAGATCATGAGCCTAAATCATGCATGCATCTGGCCAAGTAGTAAGTGGGCAAAATGAATGAGTTTATACTTTTTCATAGTTGATTTGCTTCTTGTTACAAATGAAAATCAAGTTATCAGTCTGATGAAGAAGTTAGCCTGACATATGATGTGATCATCTCTGGGATCTGCATAGACTGAGATCAAGACCTTTCTTATTTCTCTTTTATGGCTCAATGAGAGCAGGAGAGTTTTAGTCTACCAGTGCACATAATGTATTCCTGCTCTTAATATAATCTACTGGTGTATATACTGGTGGTCAATGTAATTGCTGATAGGCATGTGCTAGCAACATGTGATGATATCATCTATGTATTTATGGATTATTGTTTTATTTTTTATTGTATTTTCTTTTTGCAGATGTGACATATATGGTACAACATTTCTATAAATTCTTGGGTGTTTCAAATATCCTATTTGCTCTTTTATTATCTACTGTTATTCTTCAAAATGACTTGTTGGGAGCTCATTAACCTGCGGAAAAATAAAATATTACTATTGAATGAAACATTAAAGATATTCTTGGCATACAAATTTGATTCTGCAGAATGACATTTAAAATCATCTCTACTTTTGCTTTTTGGGATGCCTGGCCATATTGATCAAAGATTTCCTTCATGGATGATTTCACCTTCTTGGATATATTTGATGCCTTGTACTTTTGAGCAGCAGATAGAAGTGGTTGAGCATCTTGTTGATGGAAAAGATAGAAAGAATGCTCTAGGATGAGCAGTATATCTATAAAGTAATAAGTTAAAATATTTTATTTCCTTTTGTTGCAAGAAAAAAAAAACAGGAGAGAAAAGATTTATATACCAATAGCAGTCAGAAGGATTTGTTTCCATGTGCCTAGATTCATCTATGATTTCATTTTCATTTAAATCCAAAATAAAATTAATGATAGACTTACAAGACTATTAGGTTTTAGCATGGAAGATTGTTTGTAATCAATTGTGGACTGAATAAATGTTATGTTATAATGAAATGATCATGCAATTAATTCACATACTGTACAATTGTAAATAATCTGACAATAACAAAATATATGAGCAACAATCAAAACATCATGAAAATAAATTCACTGTCTATTAAAGAAGACAAGAAAACATCAGATTAAATTTAAATCTAAACAATAAACACTCACAGACTATCATTGATGAACAATAATTTTTCATCAGATATTAGAATATTATTACAATAGTAGTAGAGAACATACATCCTGCAAGTAATAAAACAATGTTGTAAGCATAATATGCAACAATTATAATGTGTGTCACCAAAAATAATATAAAACAACTTACAGCCTTGAAATTATTAGTGATTAATGAGCACAAAGGTGAAATTAAAACAAACAATATATACCATCTGTGAGGAATCAAAGCATTTATGATTAGCATAATAATGCTTCATAAAATTCCATAATATACCTTCTATAATTGTCAGAAATAAAAGTTAGAATATTACTTGAACTTTTCCAATAAAACATAACTTACAGTCTTTAATAAATAGAGAACAAGATAAATGATATGAATATATTAATGGAAACCTTACCAGCTAAATAAATTAGGATAAAAATAAGTTGAAAATCCATATCAAAAAGGGTAATGGATTGATAATATGACATGACATACATTCTACAAAGATGAACATAAAAAAGTATTATATTCAAAAATATCAAATGATCTATAACTTACAAGCTTTTATATAAAAATATCATTGACTATTGTATAATTCTTTTGCAGGATGAAAAACTCACAAACTATCAATGATCAAGCAAATTGGCAAGTGAACACCCATGGTTAGTGCATCTGGTACATTTCACATTCCACAACTCACTTTCTGTCATTTACAAAACAGAATAGAGAATAAATAGACATAGCATCATTAGCATTATTACTCTGTGGTACAATCCATAATACATGGCTTACAGTCTAATATGTCCAGAGCAGAACAGTGTTTGAATGGATATGACATCATTTGCATCACCACTCTCTAGCACATTGAACAATGCACAACTCACTGACTATCATTTTCTCAGTAGAATAGAGAATGAATGAACATAGCATCATTAGCATTACTACTCTCTGGTGCATTTCACTGTGCATAACTCACATCCTGTTATTTACAGAGTAGAATGGAGAACAAATTAACATGGCATAATTGAGCATTATCACTATTTGACACATCTAACATTGCATAACTCACTGACTATTATTTGCAGAGCAGAATGTAAAATGAGTGTACATGGCATCATCAGCATCACTATTCTCTGGCATATTTCACAATGCACACTCACTCTCTGTTACTTCCAGAGCAGAATGGTAAATAAATAAATATGATATCATTAGCATCACCACTCTCTGAAAGATTCTATAATGCACAACTCACCCACTGTCATTTGCAGAGCAGAATGGATAATGAATGGATAATGAATTATCATCATCATCACCACTCTCTGCTAAAAATCACACTCACCAACTATCATTTGCAGAACAGAATGGAAAATGAATGGATATGGCATTGTTAGCCTTACCACTCTCTAGTACTTTCCAAAATGTACAACTCACATCCTATCATGTGCAGAGAAGAATAGAGGATGTATGAACATGGCATCATTAGCATCACCACCCTCAGGCACATGCCATAACGCACAACTCACCCACTATCATTTGCAGAGAAGAGTGAATGGACATGGCATCATCATCATCATCACCATCACTATATGGGATATTCCACAGTGCACAACTCACTGACTTCTCATTTCCACAGCAGAATGTACAATAAATTGAATATGATATCATCAGTATTACCACTCTTTGCTATATTCCACAAGGCACAACTCACATCCTGTCATTTGCAGTGCAGAATAGAAAATAAAAGAACATAGCATCATTAGCATTGGCACTCTCTTCAACATTCCACAATGCAAAAGCAGCACAACTTACATCCTGTCATACAAAAAGCAGAATAGAGAATGAATTGACATGGCATCATTAGCATTACCACTCTGTATCACATCCTACACTGCATAACTCACTTCCTATCATTTTCAGAGCAGGATAAAGAGTAAATAGACATGGCATCATCATTATAAATACCTCTCTCTGCCACAATGCATAATGCACAACTCACTGACTGTCATTTGGCAATCAGAATGAAGGAAGAATTAATATTCCATCATCCATTCTCTCAGAGGAACATTTTATAATGTATAACTCACATACTATTATTTCCAGAGCAGATTAGAGAATGAATTGACATCATTAGCATGATTGCTCCCTGGGATATAATACATAACTCACCCACTATCATTTGTAGAGCAAGATGGAAAATAAATGGACATTGCATTATCTGGATTACCACTCTCTGCCACATGCCATAATGTATAACTTACATCCTGGTATTTTATGAAGAATGAATAAACATGACATCATTAGCATCACCACTCTCTGGTACATTCCATAGTGTATAACTTACCTGCTATTATTTCCAGAATGAGGAATGAATGGATATGGCATCATCAGCATCATCACTATCTGGCATATTGCACAGTGCACAACTGACATCCTGTCATTTCCAGAGTAGGATGGAGAATGAATGAACATAGTATCATTAGCATCACCACTGTTTGATACATTCCACAATGCACAACACACATCCTATCATTTCCAGAGAAGAATGGATAATAAATGGATATGACATCATTAGCATCCCCCTTCTCTGACACATTTCACAATGCACATAACTCACAAACTATCATTTGCATAGCAGAATGAAGAATGAATAGACATGGCATCATCAGTATCACCACTCTCTAACACATTCCACAGAGCACAACTCACTTCCTGTCATTTGAAGAGCAGAATAGAATGCCAGGCATTATCATTATATCATCTCTCTTCCATAATCCACAATCCACAACTCACTGACTGTCGTTTCCAGGGTAGTATAATGAATGAATGAACACCACCAATCTCTGGCACATTTCACATTGCACAACTTACATACTGTCATTTACAGAGCAGAATAGATATTAAATAAACACAGCATCATCAGCATTAGCATTCTCTGGCACATTCCATAATGCACAACTTACATCCTGTTATCTCCACAGCAGAATGGAAAATAGTAAGCATAACATCATGAGCATTACCTACATCTAGCATAGAATTCCACAATGCACAACTCACCCCCTGTCATTTGCAGAGCAGAATGGAAAATGAATGGATATAGCATTGTCATTATCACCACTCTCTGCCATTCCATGATGCACAACTCACATACTATCATTTTCAGAATAGGATGGAGAGTGGAGAAATATTGCATTGTTAGCATCACCACTCTCTCCCATATTTACAATGTACAACACACAGTCTATCATTTCCAGAGTAGCATGAAGTGGTATAAATCAAATCAATTTTACATGTTTTCTGGAATGATAACTTACTTTCTATAATTTCCCCAATGGAATGAAAATAATTAGCACATGTTCAATTTTCATATGTGAACTAATCCATATGAACATTCCCTCACCCAGAAGTGTGGAAACCATCTTGCCAGTTTTTTGGGATCTATAATGTCCATCCTGTGTATAGGAAGTGTTGATTGATTCAGCTTGTCTATGTCACATATGATACTTTGTTGCAGTATGCCATAAGCCTTTGCACAATATTCAACATTTAGCTGATACTTACTCTTGAACTGCATATCCAATACACAATCTTATATTTGTTTCTTGAGCAGTCACAAATAGTATTTGCAAAGCCTCCTCATTCAATGCTCCTGCTGTATTTTCCAATAGTATGTCACATCTCTCATTTGAGTTGTGCATCCCTTGCATGCATGCAAATTCCATGAGTGAAATTATTTTCTCAGACAATGGAAAAATACCTCCAATCCGAACACTACACTTTGGTGCATGGTTCATTTGACAGAGACGACCCCATACATTAGCATTGTTGAAAATTCCATCCATCAGCTCATGTGCCTTTGCTATCTTTTCCTCTCTTGGTAGCCTCTTTTTATCATCACTGGATAGTGCACTCATGGCCACACCAAGTAATGCATCAAACTTGGTGAACAACACAATAACAGGCACTGGACAAGTTGTGAGCTCAAAAAAACCTGGTGAAAAAGAAACTTGCCATTTCTCGTATCACACTCACTAAAAAACATTTCCTCAGAGCGCTGGATTGCCCGGTCTAATTTATCCATTGGGATACAGTACCTGATCAATATAACAACCAGTCAATGACCTTTCCCGTACAACCGAAGCTACTACTTACCAAATGGCATGAATCCGTTTCTTGAGAGACGTCGTGTTCGCACGATCTGCGATGAACTCCTTCAGTCGCTGGAATTCCTCTGCAGAACCAGCTTCGAAGCCTCGCGAGTCATGAAAGACGAATTTGTCGTTGCTCCGGAAAATTAATTCGTGCTCGATGTCGTGCATTCCGCGCTATCATGCATTAGTTAAGATGCGCCTCATGTCAGAATCCAATATGTAGTGATACTGACCCCCCTGGATCCCTCGACCTGGGTCAGATCGACCTAGTCGCACGGTTTGGTAAACCGGTCATCTATATGTATCACACCTAGGTACGCACTTTGTTGCCTGTCCCATCATAGACCTCCGGGTTTTCGGTAGTGTTACAGATCGCGCGGAGAATAGTCGTCTTTCCAGCGTTCGCCCGCCCAACGATAAGGATCCTGAAGCGGCCAAATTTCTCTGGGATGTTTTCAAAACCACCTGTCTCGTTCGTCGCCATATCTGGGTTCTGAGCGTGAGCGTTTTTGGAGAAACTGTGGAACGTAAGGACGAGGGAGGGAGTGGATTCCAGCAACGTACGTCGCATCTGCTTCCGAACATCCGCGAAGTTCCACGTGGCAGATGGGTCGGGAGGATTCGAAGATCGCATTTGTCCATGCAACACGCGCCCAGTGACTCAGGAAGCACTTTTCGGGAGCAATACCAGCAAAACTAATCTCTTAGATAACGCCTCGTGGGTCTATGAGATACGCCGTGGGACCTCTCAAAAAGTGCTGCCAAGCCTGAACACCCCAGTCTGACTGTCGCCTTGCATTCTGTGACTTATTGTCATGCCCTATATCGGGCACTTGTTATTTTCATGACCGGGCTTTGAGCGGAAGGTCTCAGAGCCTCATGATACAGATCAGTGAGGAGATCGATGCCAGGTATAGATCCGGAAAGTTCCCAGAACTGAGGGACAACACGACACGTGCATGCGAAACACCGAGGTCGACTTACGTCCGTAGCTGGCCCTTCGTCTTCCACTCGCAGAAAGAGAGCGCGAAGTGAAGAATGATTCCTCCTTTCCCGTTCGATTTGCAGGAACTTCTTTTCCATCCTTGGTTGGTACCGTAACGGCGTACTAACTTCCCCAGTGATTTGACTGGCAAAAGTAGGCCCGGGCGAAATAAGGGTTGTAAAGGGCTATTGAGAGCCGATGTGATTATGGGCCCGGATCAGTGTTTTCGGGCGCGAGCAGCGGCTAGCCTCAAGTTTTTTATTCAGATATTTCTGTCACTGGCATGATGTCATCCAGGCTGGCAGCAGCAAGATTGACTCGGAGTTCATCCAAACGCCGCCTATCCTCGTGGCCTGATGAGTCATCTATTTGATGACCTCCCCTCTCGCGCGAGGTGTGGAACGACGGAATAATGGTTCTATATTTGATGCACCTGTCAGGACATTACCAACCTCGACCTGATGTGAATAGATTGTAGCCTACTAGCCTGCTAGAGTGCTCATTTGGATCTCAGTCATAACGAGCAGATTTGTACCAACGATAGCTCCACTATCACATGAAGTAGTGCCAGCCACCCACTGATCGAACAAGGGTAGAATCGATCAGACGATGGAGTCACCAACCAGTACCAACCCCGACCTAAAGGAAGCTTCTGTACTCTCAGGGTTTTGTTTCCACTTCGAACCGACCAGCTACCGCACTTGTGCTGAGCCAGTCATCTCAATAACTCCATACCCTGCTCACTAAACACAACCCATGCCCGTAGAATGAAAACTACTATCCCAAAAAATGTTCCCAGTGATTCCGTCAGCGCACTCGTCGAGGAGATTACATCGTTGGTATACAAGGTCGATTCCATAGATAGCCGTTTTATGAAGGTCAAGCGAATCCTCGCAAAGACACCTTTCGACCCCAACGACGACTTCGCCCAGTATCGCAAGGTATGTTTGAAACCACTCCGTGTACACGTGTACAACGAAGTTCAATATATTAGTAGAAATACCTCGAGCTCGTCTGGAAATCGAGGGAAATTGCTGGAAAGGGTGGTGATGTTGCTGGCAAAGGTCTCGTACATTTCAATCCGGTTTTCCTCGTAGTACGTACTCACATACGTGTTCGGAAACAGACTTCTGTGGTGACCTACTCGATCTCGTGTTGCTAAACACGAACTTTTCCAAGGAAGAGAAAATCCGAGAACTTGAGATTGCCATGGAGGTAGGTGCAAAAAAGATATTACATCTTACGTCCCTATGTTCAGCCCGATCTGGTAACAACGTGTAGAGCTGGCGCACAGACAATGAACAGGCTTCGCAGTTATCACGCGACTTCAAAGAGTTGTCCGATACACTGAAAGCATTTCGCGCCGCGTTTTCCAAACGAGTAGCACTTGACAGTGAGGCAGAGGCTAGATTGTCCTCAGAGGTAGATCGACTGGGTGCAAAAATTGCCCACATGGACGTCCGGTCAGTGAGGCTTCCTACAATGTGGCTTTATTGTCTTGCTAAATTCCTCGGATCGGTAGAAAATCCATGGTAAAGTGTCACTCCTTTGCACACATTCTCCCTGATCAATCACTTACTATCGTCACTAGGTTGAACAATGCTCCTCGATCTTTTCGTGGATCGTTGACACGTTCCGGTACCTCCTGGGTCCCGTGGGGCCTAAGGCATCAGGAGGGTACCATGGTTCGCCCTTTACTTACTTATCCAGAATAGGCCGAACGTCGCTGACGAACACATTTTTGATAGTTACCTCCAAGGAGGATCTCAGGTTGCAAACGTCTATTCTTGAAGGGAAACTTCGTGATATCCAGTTCGTAATCCACAAACAAGATGATATCTTAGGTGAGGTCAACGCAATGACGGTCGACATGGATTCCCTTTCGAGCGAGGTTACTAGCTTGAGTGCTATATTCCATTTGGTATTTACTGCCTCTATTGTTTGCCGGATTTAAAGTTCGCTAATGTTCAATATTTTTTCCTGGAAGATGATCTCCGAATGCACGGAATTATTGGCCGTGATAAGATCCGATACGCCTGTGGAAGACCTTGTTCGTCCCTCTATATTCAAATACATGTGGAAGCTCATCATATTCCAGGCCGCGCAGATCATCGCACTGAGGAAGGAGTTCTCTCCGATCCGGAAATCACTTTCAGCGTATGCCCGAGCACAGAGGTGAGACTAAACTCGTGCGTGCACACTTCGTCGTCGCGTGGTGCCCGTTTTCGTCATTGTCGTTGCATTCGCCGTCACGTCGCTATGGAAGGGCGGGGACTGATTAATATTACAGAACGGGATTGGCTGCAAGTGGCTGACGTTCGAAAATCCTCTGGGACGCTGGACATTCGTTGGGGATGTATATACTTGGAGAATTGTCCCGGTGGTAACAGATTTCGAGAAATCGTGAAGATGGGCCGGGATGTACATGTAATTCTTCAAACTGACTCAGGAAACGTATCATTTATGTTGACACTGCCTCCCCAAACTGATCATAATCAAGCATTTTCTTCTATTGTAGACGCCGACTCACGTTTAGTGTTGGGTGAGATTAAGATTTTCATGCACTAAGAACTAAGAGATGACTCAGGTGGCCGTCAACGGAAGAACGTTGAGCGCACAAGCGCCGTCGACAACAATGAAGACGGCGACGAAACCCGCGGACCCAGTAAACACACGTACCACTAGCGAAGCCAAGGTCGTCTGATACCAAGGGGAGAAGTATGCAAGCGCATTGAGCGTGTTGCGTGATCACCTAGACGAGCCGGGCAAGTTAAGAACATCGAAAGACACTGCGGACACGGCGACAGACGGCTGGGAAACGTCGGAGTCGTCAAGCGGACCCGCAGAACCACCCGATCGACCTCAGGCTGAAGGCACGTGAGGAGAGGGCCCCGAGGCGAAGGTGGAGACGAGCGTGTTGAGCAAGGCTCAAGTGCACAAAGACATCACCTCCGAAGTTCTGGAACTGAATCACCTTTTTTGTTCGAACCAGGTGGGCGCGGGAAATTGCTTCACAGACACTTTCTCCGACCACCAGTCGCCATTCTGCTCAACGTCGGCTGCAGATACATGCAAGTTCCATCAGACTCCCGCCCCCACCTGGCCCTATGCCACTTCCTTCCATAGGGAACTTGCTGGGCATAAACAAAAATGCGTCCAGTTCCTCACTTGTACGGCATGGGCCAAGAAGTATGGTGCGTCTGTTACTCTCCTTATCACTGGTACTTATATCCCAACACGATCATCAGAACTTCGTCTATATGCGCTCTTCGCGACCGGATGCCTCTTCTTGAACTCCGAAGAAGTTGCGATCGCATTGCTCGAGAAGTGCTCACAAAAGTACTCTGATAAATCCTGGGTCTCCCACCTCAGACCTGTGAGTTCCACCCCTACCTTACTTTTTATGCTGCCGGGCCGACACGGACTTTGTCAAGGTTCAGCTGGGAATGGACAACGATTGGTATGTGCTACGGACCGAGGTCACTGGTCAGGCTACATCGACGACTCTTGCACCAATTATTCGACCCTTAGGTCGTGCTGGCTTGACGCCCAAACAACCACAGAAGGTGTACGAGTTGACGGCATATATCTTGGACGATCCCGGCGCCCGCTATGCAGACCATTTTACCACGTCCATCTCCATCTTCGGGAAGATGTTGATGTTGCACTGCTCACACTCGTCGTATTCTGGTCCTCAGCCGCCGTGGCCATGGACGTGATACACGGGTACGATGCAAAGGGGACAAGACATTCCTGTCATCAATGCAACGCGCCGCGGACATTCTTCTACATGCCGCCACAGTCCGAGTATTCGCGGTATGCAACACACGAGTGGGTCAAATTGTGCGTACCAATGCTACCTCATGTCTGTGGGTGTTGATGGGGAGCATAACAGAGAAGGCGCAGCAGCGCCATCCATGGTTGCTGATTCGATCAGTCCACATCGCCAACTAGACGATGATTCCAAAGACTCGGAGTTGATTCAAGCTATGAAGGACTCTGCCAGGACACTACACGGGTGATGTCTCCATTTATTAGCAACACCTGTATCCGGCAAACTAATCACTTCTTCAGCTGCTGTGAAGATCGTTTATTCGTTTCGCCTTCCCTCGACTTGTAATCACGGAGTCATTACTTCATGATGAATCACTCAGAGTTCAACGTTCCGTTCAACGAGGGCGGGAGATGGAAACGGAAATTGCCGACAATTTACGACCACAAGCGGAGATCGATTATGTGGTCAGGCATCTATGTCATGCGAGAAACGCTGCGCTGGCACCCTGTACTGCCCATCAGTGCGTTTGCTACTCGGTATCCGGTCTTTCTGGACCCGTTTAACACGTTTTCAGGAATTCCTCATACTACCAGCGAAGATGACATCTATCAAGGATATCATATTCTGCAACCTAAGTATACACGTGAACTGTGGGAGTAGCCCCGTTCAACTGTTTCTGTGCAGGAGTACTGGTGATCATCCCAAAATTGTGGTAAGAATCGCGGCTAAAGTTTGTTTGTGTACAACGGCGGTGATGGATCACGGCAGGGAAAAAATATCCGAACCCCGAGGCGTCCATGCCAGAGAGATTCTTGGACGAGCAGGTGTTGCCACGACTCCGCGCGAGTCCGGCATCAGCCTTTAGTTACGCTGGTACGACTCATCCTGTAACCTTTGTCAAATTTACAGGCTCCCTTGTAGATACGCCGGGAGTCGTGTTTTGCTATTCCCTTTCTTGAATTTGTCATAAAGGCCCCACTGTTACTACACAAAAACATTCCCTAAACCCAATATTTCAGGTGGATCTCTTAGGACATCCTTCGTAATACTATTAACGTCGGAGATGTGGCAGGTGTGAAATAATTCAGAGACCGCCTTATTTTATCCCCTGTGCAGCCATCTCCGCGCGCCCACAGGGCCGGCCATCAACGACAGGAGTATATTACAAAAATAAGGTGGATTGGAAAACTAGTTCCTATCCTTATTCCAGGATAGCATATACATGACCTGTATGACTGCTTCGAAGAAGAGGAAGATAGACGTCGTTTACGTTGCACGTGAGATACCGTGACAGGAGTCGTTGTGCTAGAAAAGTCAGGCAGAACGACTAAGCGAAGGGAACGGAGGTGACAAGAGCCGGTCAGATTGGTGGAGATTGATCGTGATGGAACTCACGAGGAAGAAGGTGTTGGTAGCAAATGCATATAGGAACACTATGGTGTATATGGTCACGGTCATGCCAGGGTTTATGAACCCCGTAAGCAATGTCAAAATTACCATGAGGATGGTGGATGCGAGAGGGGTGTGTGGAGCACCTACCCGACAAACCTGTAACCTCCATATACGATGACTTGGAGATCTGTGACCCGTCCGGGCCCTGCACGTTAAGAAGGTAGCGTCCACCTTTGATGAACACAAAGTCAAGCAAGACTGCGAGGAGCGCACTGGGACGCGGATGCGCCGAGGATTTGTGGATGAAAACGCTCCTGGAGGCTGGTCTGGAGGGCAGTTATGAAGATGTACGTGATGAGAGCCATACATAATACACAGAGGACCGGGTGGTATATATTTAGGAGAGACGACTGGGGATGCACGGTCTCCTCCCGTTCCGGACTGGCATGTGCTCACCACCTGGACAGTGGGCGCAAGCTGTGAGGGCGGGTGGGATCACCTCGCGGTGCCGACTTCTGCAGCGGGTGCTCTCGCGCGCTCTGGGGACCGATGAGTGAAGGGTGCGAGGCGACGAGTCTAGGCAGTGGCAGTGGGGGGGCGACGTGGTGGTAGAAGAAAAAAAGAGAAGATGCTGCTTATGTCGCTTGTCCGAAGTCTTAGCACCTTGGCCTCGTGCGTGCCTTACTCAGCCTCAGTGCGACACATTACAAACTTGAAGCTTGAAGCATTGAATAATCACGAGCGGAAATGGTATCGTTTTGGACAAACGAGAAACAACTTATCTGTCGAATTTGAGAGGAATCATGGAGTTGAAATTGATTCCTGCATACATGCAGATGAAACTCCAACGTACGAAGGCAAAGCAACTGGATGAATTAAAAAAAAAAGGGGTCGTACCTCTCGTTCCGATGGAACGAACATTTCGGATCCAGTCAGCATCAAGGAAAGGAAAAACCAATGATACAACGGCAGCTGCCACCCCATGAATTTACGGACTATCGACCTCAGGGACAAACAACTGGAAAATTAATTGTTGATATCAGAACACTTGTTATGTGACTTTAACGGGAGATTGTTCACCACAGAAATAAACATCTACGAATAGAGGATGAGTATCTGAACATGCTGGATTTGCAAACAACAGAATAGTGACAAACGTACGATGAAGTATAATCACACCCAACAATTATATTCAGGAAGCTTTCTAGTCGTTTGACGCACTGTTTCCATGGCTTATAACAAGGTTGCAGTGTTCGGGCTGTATCATACTGGTGCGCAGGGCGAGTAAGAGGACTCGCGTTGTTTGCACGTCTTGGGACCGCGCCGATGGGTTGTGCAAGCGTGTAAAGATTGTGAACGTGAAGGTGCGCGGCAGCCGTTACGGAGCGCGCGTCGGCGTAAAGGGGGATGGGGGAAGGACGGCAGCACGTCGAACGCGTCGAGGTTGCTGGCAATGTCGAAAGTGTCGCAACTTTACCCATGCGCTGAGCGAGCGACAGCGCACCTGCTTGAACGCTGGGGGTGTATGGAGGCACTGCATGTGAGTATGGTGCGATGAGGGGATCAGTGACTCCATGCAAGGTATTCGCGAATGCGGACACGTGCAATCCACTCATGTGCACCTGGGGTCCTTGGGGTCCGTTCTCGGCAGGTTCCGAGGCACCGCTTTTTCGAATGCGTTTTCCCCATAAGTAGTTATGTAATGACCTTGTTTGGGTTATGTAAGTACATAGTATTATTCCCACGCCTAGTAGCCTGGAAAAGTTCCGGCCACGGACATCATAGGTCGATCCGAGTACTTTTTCCAGCGTTCCTTCAATGGAGACCTCTTCCGAGTCCCATGTTATGATGCTCCTGACCTTTTCTACGTTACTTCTGGGTTGGGAAGAAGGCCCATCGCCGACAATCGGTCCCTCAGGCTGGAGATAGTTAAACGAATGACTAAGGCCCTTCAGGCACTTCGCCTAGTATTCTACAGGACATTTATTGACCCTTAAAAGTTTTTTATATTCCACATTGCGCTTGGTTTGGAGTACTACTTAGACATGAGTCTCTTTGAGTGGTCCAGTGAGTTCACAATGCTTATTCGCCTTGCCCATCGTCTCGAATTTTTGCGCCTTTTCCCAGCCCCAGAACGACGGAAGGTGGACCAAGTCTTGTCAATAATACCAAACGAGATATACCTTCACATCTTCGACTTCATTGACACTTCTGGCACTCAATATCTAACACAAGAGGAACTCAAAATATTCGCCAATCTTTCTCGCGTCAGTAGGTTCTTTGCCAACGTCTGCCTTCCACGCATATACAAGCTTGTCGAGTTTTCTGGCTCTGTGTCCCGCGGTGGCGCACCAACGTACAAGGCATCGTGCGGCTCTACGTTGTACGCACATATAGCTACACAGCAACCTCTCGCCCTCGCCCTCGCCCAGACAGTGAGCTCGTGCCGTTTCACAAACTGGGGGTACTACGATGCGAGCTCGTTGGCGTTCGGGCAGTACATTTCTTCGATCTCGCACATGAAAAACATTCGCGAGGTCCAGTTTTCGGGCTGCTGGATGGAGGCAGAGCACTGCCGCGCCATGGTGGAACTACCGTTGCTGGAGGAGCTCTCATTCTTCAACTGCACTTTTCTGCGTTCCCTCGCGGACGTGGAACCCGAGAAGAATCTCAAGCCCAAATTGTCCCGACTTTCCGTGGTTAAATGTGTCGAGTCTCAGCGGCTCATCGCGGCCATCGATACGGCGTACTTGCGCACGTTTGGTATGGATTACTGGTCTATCACTACCAGCCAGGAGGATTGGCTGCATCTCTCTGCCGTCACCGAGTTGCGCTTCAGTGTTCTTGATGAAATTGCACACCGCGAACTGGGCTACATGCTGAGGCTGAATATCATCCTCCTTCAAGCGCCGCGGTCTCTCGAGGTGTTATGCTTCTTTGTTGCCGTACCCGACGCCCGGAGAATGGCTCAAGATTTCTTGCAAAGCGTGTTGGACAATCCCGGCGCGTGGAAAGACCTTTCTTTGCTTCGCTCGCTCACGCTACGAGTGGATGATGAAAGGCCGGCCACGGACGTAAGTCAACATATGCCCCCCGTCTGGTGCCTCATCGTCGCTTCGTCACTTATCATTCTTCTCCCTTCCTCTAGGAGCTTTCCCAATTCATAGACGGTATGGTTCTCCTGATGCTAATGGACCGTACTTATAGAATGTTTGCATTTGTGTTGTATGTCGTATCAGGTAGCTTGGCTGATGTTCCGCGCATCCTTGGTGACAAGCTTGGTCCTGCCTCTAGTCTCAAGCATGTGGATTATTTCGGGACAGTTTTTCGGTTGGTGGATGGGGAGTGGTCGGGGGCGCCCAGTAGTAGGTGCAATGAAGCACAGTGATATGCAGTATCATCTAGATCCGTGGTCTCTTTTTTCGTTCTTAGAGCTGGGTGGTACTGCCAGCCGCAGCGCTCGGAAAAAGTGTTGGGGGTTATTTAGTCAATTACCTGAATGTCAGGTTTCATGCCCTAATGAACCACATAAGTATCATGTTATGCCAACCCAGTTTGCATCCATCAACGCTGCCAGCTTTTTATCATCCATTCCTTCGCCTCTTGGAATGATCCTACACCGAAAAGGAAGCGGATGATTGCTGCACCCGCATCGGCCTGAATATTCTGTCACGCTAGCTCCTATGCATAATGCGACTAGTAGTACTCATCTCGACAACCCCGTTGTCCATGTAACAGATCCCTTCGTCTTCTCAATATCAATCCTGAATACATACAATCGCTGATACCGCTAGCCTCCGCAAGATGACTTCTAAGGCATGGACCATTGTCGGTAGACGCGCATGATTCGAAATCTTACCGAGGCTACCTACGAAGAAAAAGATCTAGAGCGGTTGCAAGTGAATGGTTGAGCATCCGGGGAAACATGGGAGCGAAGATATTCACGCGCGAGGAACATACCGTCGAATGAATATAAGGTATGATTGCCATAGCGAAATACATAATACCTTGCGAAAGCAACCGCTTCGCCAGAGATGACTTGGATGTCGAAGGAGAGTTTCAGGACAACCAACACGAGGACAAGGAAGTCGTATGCTTGCGTAGTATTAAATAGAAAAATGCGCCAGCATTGACGCAACGACATGAGTTACAGTACAGGAACATAGCCGCGTTAAGCTGCGGATGGACGAGGTTGACACCACACTGGCCGTCGATATTGGTTAATCGAAGGTTCGCAACATCTAATCAAGATCGTAATGCAGAGGATGAACTGAGCCAAGCAAATTCTTACCCAATGCTAGCATGACCCAGTGTCCGAGCACAAGAAACAATATTAGCGCGTGCACTGTACGGGAGTCCTTCCTTTCGTGAGTTGCAAGCAGCTGACAACCAGGCTCAGACTCACGCGCGAGTCGTGAAATTCACGGAGGAACATGCCAGACCAATGGGACCTGCGATCTGTGTGGTAATTTCTGGTCAAAATGCACCTCTATGATACAATGGCATTGTTACTCACTGCTGCAACCATAGCGCTGGCTAAGACCCAAAATAGAGGTGAGCAACGCAGAAGGATGACTGATAACAACGAGAACTAACGCAAACAACTTGTACTTTCCAAAGCACGACTTATTCTGATCACACTAGCATCGAAATAAATGAGTACACTCGATAATCATCATTGACGAACACTGACAGTAGCAGAAGGGAAATGAAGAGGAACAACCATCTAACAAGATAGGGTATTTGTGTTGGTGTGTTAACACTCCGAATCAGTTCCGGTAAAAGGATGGACGTACCATAAAGGCCGAGCAGGAGAAATAGTGCTCCAACGAGGACGACGACCGCGTAAACTCCATGTCAACTCGCTCCATGACCATCTTGTTCAATATCCAATCGCGCGTTCAGGTCTAGCGCAGCCTGGGTGTCGTCTCCGGGGTTCGTCGACGTCCCATCCCGCGTGTACTTCATAAATGTCTTGGAGAGCGGGTTCCCCACGTTTGCGCTCTCGCCATCCTTGTGCGGGAACTTGTAAAAGACGAATCGGCGATCGCCCTCCGTGGTGCCAGTGCCATCTCATTCAACGCCTCGTCGATGGGTCTGTAGAGACAAGCGGCTGAACGCAGGCGCCGAATTCAACGGTGCTCGGTACTCTGAGTGTTTCCTGGGATAATAGAGCGGATGGCCCATCCAGGACAGGCGAAGGATGGGAGAGATGCGGATACATACGGTAATGTCGAGTGAACCCATGGGAGGTCTTTCCTCAGCCTTGCAGGGTCCCAATACCATTTCGGCCAGATCACTAGGGGCCTGAGAATTATGGGTAGGTATCGAGGTTGACCTGGCGCGGGGAAGGATAGGAACGAGCCGCCTGTGTGATTGTCACAGGAAAGGATCTAGCTCATAAATCTTCTTTGAGTGCAAGAGATTTTGCTAAATCGCTGATACGACATTCAGTTTGGGAGCATGCTCCCCGCTGGAGATAGCCAAAGCCAAATTTGATGCAGTAACCCGACCCTCTTTGAGATGAGGAATACCATGCGTTGGACTGAGGATGGTGAAATTCTTCTTCGTGCCCGCGCTGGGAGGTCGCATTACATTGTCATCCTGAATGAAATACTGCTTTTCTTACGTCGCATATGGCCGAGAATGACGATCAAAACACATGGAGAAGGATTGAGGGCACCGCTGAAGACCCTATCGAGTGACACGCGCAGCCACGCAGGTTGCTTATCCATAGGTAGCCTGGTCCTGGGTGCCGCCTCTGTGATCTGCAGACGATTAACGCTAGACAAGACATATACTTGGGGAACGGCCACACCGTCGCCAACGCCTCTGGATCTGTTTGCGACCTTTGGCTTCCAATCGAGCTGTGAAAGCTAAGGATCGTTGCTCCAGGACTCGGATGCATGTTGACGTTGCCTTCCAAATCATGGTGCGTCCGTTCCGCATTGCGCAAATGCTGTTCCTACGATTCATTGACTATGAAAAAGCCCGAATACATGGTGAGAATACCAGCAAACGATACCGGGTTCAAACATCTCTCGAGGAGCGCTGGAAGGACTTCGTGAAGACCTGATGAGCCACGTATACTTCATAGCACAGTATGCGAGATAGCCTTGAACGCCTGAGAGAACCGCCTGCCTTGATGACGTCATGAAGTCGTTGCGGATTTCTCTGTCCATACCGATATTGCGATACAGTTTCCCCGCGTCTGCGAGGGCGTTGGCCAATGTGAGATCCTCCAAGTGTTATTGTGAAAGCTCGATAGCGTTGCGTGCGCCATTCAGCGCCAACCTCGGAGTCGGCTTGAGATGTCACATCGTGCATGATCTTAAGTGCAGCCTCGACAACCTCTGCACGCTGCTCGATTCGCACTGTCTCCGTCTTGCAATATTTCATGCACGCCGGCCGTTGATGGGATGATATGCTATTGACCGTGACTGAGCGGGATCGGGTGCTGCACCTCCCCCGTCTCGCCGAGAAGCCAGGGTGATGTCCAGCAATGCCACGCGTTTTTAGACGCGACGTAGGCAGAGACTGTATACGGATGGTAGGGCGGCATAGTCTTGACGTCGAACAGGAGCATATGCTCTGGCCGGCCGTTGTGTTCCGGATACGGAACGTGTTCGCTGTAGCTTGAACCGTCCTGGAGGTGGTAGTACTTTGTCCGTCCCTGCCGAATGTCGAAATAGTTGGGCCAAAGAGGCAACGCGTCGTGAGGGAATTATTTTGCAAGGGACAGCCAGGGTTGTGCGCAGAATTGTCCGATACGTGAAAAGTGTTGGTAGATGTCGGCGTCTTGGAGTCTTGGGAGAGTGAACAACCTGTCTCGGAGGACGCTTGGGGTCGAGGTTGGGCATGTGAAGATGTTCGCGTGCGATCTGGACAAAGGAAGGTTCTGTAGGTGGGATTTGAAAGCGGTATGATTGAATATCTGCGCGTGAAGCTTGCGGGAGAGCATCCGAACTCCAAGCTCGTTCCGTTTGACTGTACCGCAATCGGACACGAACAAAGATATGACGGAAGGCGTACCATCTCCATCAGTCTTTCGTTTCCTCGGACTCGCGCCGTTCGCCTGCGTTTTTGGTTTGTTGTCACTACGAATTGACGAAAGTGGAATGTGCAATTTAGTACGGGAGCTGAGCCTGGAGCGTGGGAACGCAATGAGGCTTACACTTCTCTTTCAGCGAAGCGCACGAGAAACGTGTGGAGAATACGATAAAACAAGGCAATTTTTATATTATATGATAGCAACTCATGTGTCGGTATCAAGACGAAGTCAGTAGACAGTCACAAGTCAACACGGCTCGCGTGAATCAACGACGCCAGCTTCTCGCCGTCCATCTCTTCATCTCTAGGAACGAACCTGCATGCGAACGGGAGCGGGTGTCTAGAAAGAGTCAGAAAGACCTCGTGTCATCAAGAACAATTTCAGTTTCCAAGTGGGAGCAGCCACGCACGATGATATTCCCGTAGCCCACGTCACGTTGTCGGAGCCTTCCGTCTTCTCGATCTTGAACATCGCCAGCATGCACACCATCGCGGACCATACAGACCCAACTGCGACGTGCCTCCCTGGACTATACACCATATTAGACAGCCGCGAAAGAGCACCAACGGCTGCGCACCAGATTCGACGACCGAATCCGAATGCCCACGGAATGTCGTCGTCGTTCAATGTACCATCTTCCTGCAAGAATCGCTCTGGCATAAACATGTCAGGATTCGGATACCTCGACTCATTGTGTGATATCGCCCTGCAATGATACCCATCAACATCCTGGGCATATGTTTGACAAGGTAGAACTCTCACCAGAGATTGGACACAATCATCGAACCTGCAGCAAAGCCCTAGTAAGAGTCGCTGTGAGGTCTAATACGGTACTTACCCTGTGGGATATAATATCCTCTATAGACGTCATCCTCCGTTGTTGCGTGAGGAGCACCTGGAACGTGTCAACAGATTCGGGAACCAAGTGTCGAAGGTCAACGCACCGATAGGCAACACTGGATGCCATCTCATTGTCTCTCGCATCACGGCATCGATATACGGTAATGATGGTTTGTCTTCAAAGTTCGGGAGTCGCTGTCGTCCGACGACGCGATCGATTTCGGCTTGTGCACGACGTTGCGTCTCTGGGTGATTCATCATCAGATAAACAAACATTATCAACGTGGCATTTGTCTGTCGAATAGGCAAAATATATCACTTGGTGATCTCGCATTTTGGATCAGCAAGACGGACCGTTTCAACCGCGGCTGCAAGCGTCGCCAGCGTCAAATCCAATGCATGCAATGATCAATATCACCTGTATACATTGTTCCTGCAGCGTATTTGACAGCTTGAACAAGACCGGGATCGCTCGACACATCATCCAGACGATACCGAACGATAGCATCAGAGACCATGGACTGTGTTGCATTTCCTTCCGCCTTGAATTCGTCATTAGCTACTATATACATAAAAATAGGAATATGTTTTTCTGGACGTACGACACGTTGTTGAGTCCATGTATACGGTGCATTCATTGATTCAGATACCAAGCGCCGGCATTCCGGAGCGTCGGACTTGAATCCCATCCCGGGAAACCAGGCGGGTAATTCCTTCACTACACCATGTAAACTTCAGGAATGAGCACCACCTCTGAGGGAGATAACCCACCGAACGGAAATGCCGTACAGACCGCCAGGATTTCTGGTGTGGATACATGGAGCACAATGTCTGCCGTTCGTTTCATCGACGTCAGGAATGTATTCTTCTTTCCCTTCACGTTATATCCATATGTTATCTCCATGACAACTGCAGAAGAGAACCTGCGTATTGATAGTGTGAGCAGCCCACAATATTGCATGAAATGTATGGACAGGACGCACGTGGTGAGATGCGCTGCATAACACGATGGATCGCCCAGCAGATGGTTTAACATTTCGTACGCTTTTTGCAGTTGCCTTGGGCGATAAGTCAACGCTGCGTTCGCGTGAAAAACCTGGTGGAATAATCGTCGATGCAACCTAAACATGAGACCATACCGCGCCACACTAGCGAAGTCTTGCATTCCGAATCTTTGTATGTGGAGTGTGCGTTAGCCACAGAAGTTTGCTGACAGTGAAGAGCGAAGCGGTCCCCTGATGGGGACAGCTAGTATTTATGCAATCTATAGGCTCATTGAGGGCTTGTTGTTTGTCAGACTGGCGTAATTTAATTTACTCAACCTGTTATTCAGGCAACCTTAGGGGGTCGAACTGACGTCTACGTTTTCAATGCGAGTCCCGTAGTGGACTGGCTCGAAGTTCAAGCTTCAAGCATGACAATAGGCATTTTGACTAAGGAATTCCCGGAGGAGGGCCTGCACAAGTTGTATGTTCGCCTTTGCCCGATATACCTATCTCCCCATCCTTCGAGTTTATATCAACAGTGGGCAGCTTTATCAAGCATTTGCACAACGGAACTCAGTCATACAAGGCACTGTCGATGATCTTCTCAAGAGCACGCCCTCGACTATGAATGCAAGATAAAATAAAATAGCGAAATACATGGAGATTACACTCGGGCGGCACGAACTACACGGACGGACATCGATATTGTAGTTGAATTGTCAATGGAGTTGTCGGTTGAAGTGGGCGAGGGTGTGCACATCTT
Organism: Leccinellum rugosiceps; assembly: GCA_038089755.1. NCBI lineage: Eukaryota > Fungi > Basidiomycota > Agaricomycetes > Boletales > Boletaceae > Leccinellum > Leccinellum rugosiceps. The sequence goes on along the minus strand of JBBPLL010000330.1, from coordinate 10,037 downwards.
GAATGTGGACGGTCGTCTCATACAAATATAAGACATGTGCAAAGGCCTTGTATACCGTGGACATCGCCCGGATCTTCTTCGTAAAGTACTGTATCTAACATTAGTCCGTCTTTTCCATTCTCTTTGGAGATGCGCACTGACGTTCTGTATCTCCGTTTGTGATACCTGGTCAAGGTACTTCTCGATTTCATTCAGGTCGGCGTGAACCTGCGGCGGGATGATTAAAATCCCGAGCTCAAAGATGAAATAACCCACAAATGTCCAGATCTGGGCAAATATACCAAGCTTCTCCTGGACAAAGTCCATGTCGGTGTCCAGGGTGGCGAGAATGATGGGAATTTTCTCCAATCCTTCCAATGACCTTTGGCGATCAGCTAAGATTAGCTTCTTCTTGTCTAAATCCTTCGAGACCGCTAGCGCAAATGTCGGCTAAACCTAGCTTCCCTGGAGTATCGAAACTAGTAAGATGCATACCTCGCCGGTGGTTGAATTTATTCAAACACTCCATTCCATTCTTGCATGTCTCGCACAAGGCAGACTGTCACGTACTAAGTCGCAAGCAATGCTAAGACATACAGTACGTACCACAGCGCGCTCCCACAAAGAGGGGCAGATGACCCCGATTGCCAGAGTTCCAGCCGCGGCAGTTGCAAGCCCAAGGGTAGCAGTGGAAGACAGGAGGGTCTGAAAAGTGTCCAGTCAGTGAGTTCGTGACATTGCGTAGTAGACTCACCGCTTTGGTCAACCTATGGTCGAAGTATCAAAAATAAGCCCCACCTTTTCTCAACTGAATGACTCACTCCGTCAGTTGTACTCCGACCTTCTGAATTTCTTCAATAAGGTCTTCGACCTCGTTGCTAAGTTTGTCGACCCTAACTGCATACTGCCGAAAATCTGCCTGGAACTGCACCAGCGCCGACTGAAGGTCAAGGAAACCATGTGACAGATCCTGCGAGTTTTGTCTGTCACATTCCACCTCCTAGAAGAGAACGAAGTTGTCAGGTACCCGGTGCACAGCAGAAGTAAGTTGGTTCACTTTACGATAGTTTTCGATCTCCTTTTTCTTTTCGGCGACCGAGTATTTCTCTTGCCTGATCACGGAGAGAAAATCTCCCGCAAAATCTGACGGGAGAAGTGAACAACCACAAAATAAGACTGAGAACGGGTCGCTTACCTATTGCAATCACTCGAGCATGTCCGGCAACACGGCGTGATTGCCACAGAAGTTTCACGTACGTCTGTGCAAACGATCTTAATGATAATACATCGCGTGCCGGAACGTGGATACCTTGTAGTGTCCGTCCCAGGTCTGCGTGAACCCCTGCATGTCCGCTCTCTGAAAATCGGACATCGCAACCTCCAAAGTTTTCTTAAAGCCTCGCGTGACATTCTTGAAGCATTGCTCAACACTCGCAATAGAGTCTTCTAGTGTCTCGATTTCAGCATGCAGCGCACCCCGTCCCACCTCAGAGTTGAGCGTCTCCTCAATGACATCGAAGGCTACATCCGCTGGGAACTTCTCGTATGCAGGAAGAGGATCATCGTTGTGTGATGCTGGGGGCGGATCATTGTATCCCAGGTCTGCTTTCTCCCATCTGATCGTGGGGAAGTCATCAGCGAATGGTATGGTACCTGTGGTGCAAGGCACACTAAAGATTTGTGGTGATACGAGCGAGGACACAGCGCTGAAGTGTTTACTGGAGGTGTGTGGCATGATGGTGATGACTCAGAAGAAGGGAAGTCTGATGGTTGGTTAGTGAGACTGGGATTACTGTAATGAAGCTGAGTAACCAACACAAACATACTTGCATTTTCACGACTTCGGCGGTCATTTCAGCACCTTCGTAGAATCATAATTATACACAATATTTTCCTCATCTAGATTACATCTAGTATGTATGCTGAATGGCTGCTAAAGTCGTTGTACAGCATAGTAAATCTTGTGTCCTGTGGCGTGTAGCTGAGCACTCAGACATCATGCATCATGTTGGATGGCGTAACGAAGTAATCTGAGAACCCATCACAACAGGATCCAGGGTTTTGCCACCAACTACGGATATTGGAGACGCCATGTGAACCAGGTAGTACCGGCACGTTCTATGTAGAAAGGTTGCATCCGCCCTACTGGCAAGAAGTTGCCAAGAACAAGATTGGGTTCACCCACACAGCGCCTACACCGCACCATATACAGCCTGGATGAAGGAAGCATACACGCGGTCCCCATGGCCTTATGGTCCGTTATCTGTTTGATCACCTCCCCTATCGCACGAGGCATGGGACACGCAATGATGGTCTAAATCCGATCAACATGCCGGGCATTGCCAACTTCTTGGTCGTTTGGCCTGCGATCACATATCCGAGATAAGACCGTGTTCATCTCGGGTGTCAAGGGTTGATTAAGACTGCGAGATGGCATCGGATGGAAGACCTGTGCTCGTCCATCCACCTTGTCGACCAGGAATGACGCCAGGTCATTCTGATACTGTTGCAGTAGACGTATCGCATCGCAATGGAAGATCTTATCACAGTCGGGGTTCAGGAAGATGGATAGAGGTCCGCATGGCAGACCTGCAGGAGTAGGCGAAGTAACATGCGATTCGAACGAACGATTTGTTTGACCGTCGCCGAACCAGACGATATGAGGAAATAATAAAGCATCCACGGGACACAAAAAGACATGGTAGAAGTCGACACAGCTTGAATGAATCAATGGCGCGAGCTTCTGAGTATCCATCTCTTCGTCCCTCGCAATGAATCTACACGGGAAAGGAAGCGAATGGCTGCAGTTACACCTGTCAGCGTGAATATCTACCTCTCCAACGAGACAACCGGAATGGCCATGACCGCGCACCTCGACAGTCCTGTTGTCAAGCTTGACGTTGTCGGCGTACTCCTGCGTCTCTTCGATCCTGAACGTCAGGTTGCACGCTATCATCGACCACGGCGACACTTCCGAGTCATGTTTTCCGGAACTGCATACATGTACCATGGTATTAGCACAATAAAATCTGAATAAGAGCGAGATTTTGTCCATATACCGGATTCGACGGCCAAGGATATCAAGGAACCTTGTCCAAGAACTGCTCTGACATAAACGCCTCGGGACTGGATTAATTTCCTCGCTGCAACATTTATGCGCACACGAAAAGGGGAGTAATCTGATTCAAAACAGACATGGATGGTCATCATACCTGCGTTCAAATAAAATGGTCCAGCGGAGCCATCGAGACCGTTGGCATGCTTGACCTACTTTGGTGAATGTAGTGCCCTTGGTAAATATCGTCTTCACTGATTGCATGGGGAAGTGCTTGGAAAAGAATGTCAGGGTAATCAAAGTCCTGTCAAAAATGAGCACACCAATAGGCAATAGTGGATACTACCTCATTGTCTCCCACATAGTGGCGTCCACATATGGCAACGGTCCTATCCTCAGAGTCTGGAAGGCTGTTGCCCAACCATGCCGTCGATCTCTGCTTGTGCACGTCGTTGGACCTCTGGGTGGTCGTGAGATAGGTAAAGATAACAAGCATTGCATTCGTCTGTCGAACAGTGAAGCGAAACCACTCCGTGATCCAAACAAGAGAAAAGTGAAATGAACCGTCTTAAGCTAGAAGATGTCAGTCGTTAGCCTCGAGGGACACTTAAGCGTGCGCAAAATGAAAATCATTGCGTACCAGCAGACTTTGATAGGCTACACGGGCTCCGGGCCCTTTGAATCGATCCGAGTGGTCCTCACATCATCTGCTCCGAGCACCCTTCTTCGGAGGATGGTCCAGGGTCAGTGCTGCCTGGGCTTTGAAGAATTAGTGTCGGTAACCTGAACCTCAGTCAGTGCTGTGCATTGGTATCGGCTATCCACATACGAAGGAAAGAAACTTGAGAACGCAAAAGTCAGTGGCAAAAAACACAGGCCAGTCAGAAATATTTGCGGACGCTTTTCGAGGTTTCAAAACAATTGATTCCCCCCAAAGCGCGGGAAAGTTCAGCTCCTTGCCAGAAATTATCGCGAATCGCGATACTTCAACAAGTCAATCATAATATCAGCTTCAGCACGTAGCCTATATGCGAGTTCCGTCGTGCACAATATTCAACGTTTCAACCCCGGCTACTTTTTCTCAGTACATTTCTCATCCCATTCCTCTCCCACTGGGGCGTCTGGTCTTGAAGGTCGTAGGAATATTCAGGTCGTATGTCAGAGAGGGGCAGAGAAAGAAAGAGTCATGCGGTACTTCTTTATAAAGTCCGAACTATTTGACTGGGTGGCATGGGACGTCCCCCGAGCGGCGTGCTGTCAGGGTTTGGCGCCCAACCTTAGGAATTAGAACGACCGCACACTGCACATGTCTCGGGGGCCTTAGTACCCATAGCAAGACCAGGCCCTTTCTGCCAGTGCATCGTGCTTATACCAAATCCATGGTATTGATGGTATGCCAAACATCTCCGTCAGGATCTCATAGAAGCACACCTACTGACTTTGACTTGCAAGTCTAGTTTACGAAATCTGAAATAGGCCGTGCCTTGGCCAAAGCACAATGTTGCTCGATCACATTTTTCCGCCAGATTTTCCGCCAGAGGTGTCTGATTTCCTATCGAAGATGGGGGAGTTGCTACCTAGTTCAAACTCTTTAACTTATCTGGCATGCTCCATCATATCATCATCACCAGATACTTTGGAGATTTGAATGTCATTGGTGGAGTCAGCATCTCTCCGTAGAAAATTCAGGGTTGAAATTTGAATATCGCACCTCGATATGATGTCAGTTTGATGTTGAACCGCATGTCCTAGTTGGGGTGGTAAAGACTGAGATGAAGGTTGAAACGTTGGGGTTGAGGCGGGCCTAGGGAGGGTATATCAAGAACCTTGAAGCTTGAGAGTCGATCTTCTTATGCTCAATGTCGTCAGAAGGCCAGCCACGAGTTTTTCATCAAGAGATTACTATTTGGCAGTGTCGCGCTCATGTACGATTTTTTCCGCAGTGGGCAGTTTCATCAAGCTGTTGCACAATGGAACTCGGTCACACAAGGCATTATCGATGATCTTCTCTCGAGAATACGCCCTCGACTATGAACGCAAAACTCTAGCGAAATAAATACAGATTACATTCGAGCAGGATGGACCGCACAGACATCAATATCATAGTTGCATTGTCAATAGTGTTGTTAGTTGAACTGGGCGAGGGCAGCATGCATTTCTTCAACGAATGTGGGTCTCATACAACTCTAAGGCATGCGCAAGGGTCTTGTACACCGTGGACACCGCCTGGATCTTCTTCGTAAAGTACTGCATCTTACATTAGCCCGTTCTTTATATTCGTAGCGGATGCAACACTAACATCCTGTAGCCCTATTCTCAATGACAGGTCAAGGTTCTTCTCGATCTGATTCAGGTCGGCGTGAACCTGCGGCGGGATGATTAAAATCTCGAGCTCGAAGATGAAACAACCCACAAATATCCAGATTTGGGAAAATATACCAAGTTTCTCCTGGACAAAATCTATGTCGCTCTGAGAGCTGGCGACGATGGCGGAGATTTTCTTCAGCTTGTTCGATGACTCTTCAAGACCTGTTACTAGTAAGACCTGCTTCTTCTTGTCTAGACACTTCGAGAAGTCTTAATCTCGGTTAAACCTAACTTCCTTGGAGTATCGAAATTAGTAAAACGCATACCTCGCTGGCGGTTGAATAGATTGCAATATTCTATTCCGTGGTGGAAGCCAGACTGCCACGTGCTGAGTCGCAAGCAATATAGTTCAAGACATATAGTACGTACCACAGCGCGCTCCCACAAAGAGGGGCAGATGACCCCGATCGCCAGAGTTCCGACCGGGACAGGTTCAAGCCCAAGGTTAGCAACAGTCGACAGGAAGTTCTGAAGAGGGTCCAGTCAGTGAGCTCTTGACATCGCTTAGTAGACCCACCGCTTTGGTCAACCTATGGTCAAAGTATCAAAACATGTCCCACTGGTACCTGAATGACTCACTCCGTTAGTTGTACTCCGACCTTCTGAATTTCTTTAATAAGCTCCTCGACCTCATTGTCAAGTTTGTCGACCCCAGCTGCATACTGCCGAAAGTCCGCCTGGAAATCCACAACTGCTGACTGAAGGTCACAGAAACTCTGTGACAGATCCCGCGAGTTTTTTCTGTCATGCTCCACCTCCTAGAAGAGAACGAAGATGTCAGGTACCTGGTGCACAGCAGAAGTAAGTTGGCTCACTTTACGATAGTTTTCAATCTCCTTCTTCTTTTCGGCGACCGAGTATTTCTCATCCCTGATCACGGAGAGAAAATCTCCAGCAAAATCTGATGAGAGAAATGAACAACCACAAAATGAGACTTAGAACGGGTCGTCTACCTGTTGCAATCGTTCGAGCATGTCCGGCAACACCGCGTGATTGCCACCGAAGGTCCAAGTACATCTATGGAAACTATCTTAATGATAATACATCGCGTGCCGGAAAATGGATACCTTGTAGTGTTTGTCCCAGGTCTCCTTGAGCTTCTGCATATCCGATTTCTGAAGCTCGGTCATCGCAACCTCCAAAATCTTCGTAAGTTCCCGCGCAACCTTCTTGAAGCATGTCTCGACGCTCGCAGCAGAGTCTCCAAGTTTCTTGATTTCAGCACACAGCGCACCCTGTCCCTCCTCAGAGTTGAGCGTCTTCTCGATGATATCGTAGTATGCAGGTGGAGGTCCATCGCTTTGCGATCCTGGGGGCAGATCGTGTCAGCTCCTAGGCGTGGGAAAGTCGGAAGGCACACTCAAAAGCGTTCGTCCATTTTGTTGTGAAAGCACAGGCGGAGAGGACACGGCATTGATTTCATCTTCACTGAGGATGAGTGGTGACATGACGTGAGAAAGGTTGTCTGATAAACTGAAGGGCCGACTGGTTTAGTCGATTGGAACGAGAGTCTATTGAGATCTTAAGTAGTAATCAAGTTGGGTTACTAATACAAAATCGAGTCTTCACTTCATAAACATCTGGCCGTGCGACGTGTGGCTGGTTTTAGACATCATGTTGCAGGGTAATGATGATCTTACGATCCGTATCCAACGATATCCAGCGCTTATTGTGTATCTAATGAATAAGATACGTGTAATACTTACACGCACTGCGGGACTCCGAGTCCTCACGTCAGCGGTCCGCTATCTGTTTGATGACATCCAGGGCCTTTAGTGCAAGGCGTGGAGCACGGAATGATGGTCTCAGATGTCGTCCGATCGACTTGTCAAGACATTTCTAACAAGTTAAACTCGAACCTCATGCGAATATGTATCTCGGTCATACATACACCAGTCCGATTTGCACCAAGGAACAGAGTGACAAGTAGCACCATCACATGAGTCATTGCCACTGCGGCCACTTGCGCCGCAAAGGCCTGCAGGGTCCCAATGTGATCATTAACCTCTGAGATAGGATACCGTACAGGAATACTCCGACATGATCGTGGATATTACTAGTATCGCCGCACCCAGACTCGGACATGTGCGAACGGCAGGGGTTGGACTCTGTACGGACGGAGTCAAACTGTACAGGTAAGTAAGGAATGTGTGTAGATACGAAGTATGTAGCTTACCTCCAGTCGAAGTGATACGAGACTGGAGGAAAAAGGTAAAAAGGAGAGGCGACGTGGGTAGGCACCGCGTGAAGGCCGAAAAAGGAAATGTAGTGAGTGTAGTATAGTAATCCTAATTATATCTACTAGATGGGCTGCGCTCCGACAGGACATGGTGCCAGTGATTCAGAACGTATGTCTAAACGGCCAACATGAAACAAGGAAGTCCACACCTGGCCGGGGCCTCAGTGAGTCAGTGAGGCTGTCAGTAATCGATTTCGAAATCTGGATTACAGCTTCTAATGGCGTTGCTCTTGAAGCTAGGGTTATGGACTACAAAGTCCGAATATTAACATTAAGTAACTCCCAGCACGTTCCTCCTAAGAGAGGTATTCTCAGGGTTTTTTTCCCACTTACTTTGAACCCTGGGCCCTACTCGGCGCTAAACACAACCCTGGCCTGTGGAATGCAAACCAACCTCCCGCAAGATGTACCCCCCCGCACACCTAGTAACTCTGTTAGCGTACTCGTCGAGGAGATTACATCCTTGGTAGACAAGGTCGATTCCATAGGTAGCCGTTTTCTCGAGGTCAAGCGAATCCTTGCCAAAACACCTTTTGACCCCGAGGGCGAGTTCGCTCAGTATCGCAAGGTGTGTTCAAATTTCGACGTGTACGCGTGCACAATCCGAAGGTCAATATATTAGTAGAAGTACCTCGAGCTCATCTGGAAATCGAGAGAAATTGCTGGAAAAGGTGGTGATGTTGCTAGCGAAGGTCTCATCCATTTCAATCTGGTTTTGCTCGTGTTCATACGTGTTCAAAAACAGACTTCTGTGGTGACCTACTCGATCTCGTGTTACTGAACACGAACTCGTCCGAGGAAGAAAAAATACAAGAACTTGAGATTGCTATTGGGGTAGGTGAAAGATGTTACATGTTAAATGGATACCCTATGTCCAACTCGATCTGCTAACAATGTGTAGAGCTGGCGCACAGACAATAAACAAGATTCGCAGCTATCACACGACTTCAAAGAGTTGTCCAATACACTGAAAGAATTTCGCAACGCATTTTCCGAACGAGTAGTACTTGACAATGAGGCAGAGGCGTTGTCCTCAGAGATTGATCGACTGGGTGCAACAATTGCCCACATGGATGTCCAGTCAGCGATCCTTCTCCTTGTAGCTTTACTGTCTTGCTAAATTCTTCGGATCAGTAGAAAATTAATGGTAATGTGTCACTCTTTTTCACATTATCTCTGGTCAATTGCTTACCATCGACACTAGGTTGAACAGCTTTTCTTGATCATTTCGTGGATTATTGACATGTTCTGGTGCCTCCTGGGTCCTGTGGGGCCTAAGGCATCAGGAGGGCACCTTGGTTCGCCATTTCCTTACTTGAGCAGAATGATAGACTGACCACCACTGACAAACACATTTCTGAATCTTCTGATAGTTACCTCCAAGGAGGATCTCGGGTTGCAAATGTCTATTCTTGAAGGGAAACTTTGTGATATCCAGCTCATAATCCACAAACGAGATGATATCTTAGGTGAGGTCAATGCAATGACAGTTGATATGGATTCCCTTTCGAGTGAGGTTACTAGCTTGAGTGCAATATTCCATTTGGTATTTACTGCCCCATTTTTTGCCAGATTTAGAGTTTGCTAATGTTGAATATTTTTGCCTGGAAGATGACCTCTGAATGCATGGAATTATTGGCTGTGATAAGATCTGATGTACCTGTGGAAGACCTTGTTCATCCCTCTATATTCAAATCCATATAGAAACTCACCACATCCCAGGCCACGCAGATCATCACACTGAGAAAGGAGCTCTCTCTGATCCAGAAATCGCTTGCAGCATATGCTCGAGCACAGAAGAATTAATGCAGGTGAGACCTAAGCTCACGTGGGCATGCTGGAGTGTATTGTAAATATGGGCACTTGGTATTGTTCATCTATGTTGGCACATGCTACTAAAGCCTACTATCATATCTGAGACAAAGAGATCTCAAAGGGGATGTATATACTTGGAGAATTGTGGTATGACAATAGATTTTGAGAAATTGTGAGGATAAGCCAAAACTGGCTCAGGAGACACTGGAAAGTAATATAAGTGAAATTCAGTGGTAGATTAATGGTATTTTTGCCAGGCATTCAATGGATAAATATATGAATTTCACTGGAAAAAAATCCACTAAACTGGCATCAGTTCACTCTGAAATTTTGAGTGTTTTTCCACTGAATTACCAGCTATACTACATGAAATTCATGTTATCTGGAACAAGCTTATGTTCTTTTATGGTCTACAGGAAGAATCAAGCCACATCTATGCATGCTGAGTGTGGCAGGATATCTGCACGAATAATCCCACACTTTTTTACCCCATACGTTTTTTTACCCAATGCACTAAAAAATTCTCATCTCATGTGAAAATCTGCTCCCAGTGTTGAGATTCATAGATTCTATTCAATCCAT
>JBBPLL010000329.1:0-32186 GCA_038089755.1 Leccinellum rugosiceps | reverse complement strand
CCCTCCAAACAGCTCCAGAAAAGAAGTTAGGTAGTCAGCGCCGAGCAAATTTACATGAGAATGCAAACTCCTGCCAAATCGTTTGGTGTTCATTTTTTTCGCTCCCACCCCAAAACCCACTACTAACTGATGTATATGTTCTGGAGTGCGAATTTTTGCTAAGTCCATTTTGAGCTACTCATATGTAATCATTTCTACATATATAATGTAGGCCTTGTAGTCTACTGGTTAAGATGTGGACTGCTCACTGGCACAGTCGATTCAGTATGCCGCTAGTTCGATTCCGGCCATGGACATTTTTTTTATTTATCAAAAAATTGTGAATTGGTTGATGAATGACTCGGAACTGAGGCGTGCATAGACATGGCTTGATTTGTAAACCATAAAAGGACATAACCTTGTTCCAGATAACATGAATTTCATGTAATATAGCTGGTAAATTCAGTGGAAAAATGCTCGGAATTTCAGAGTGGATTGGTGCCGCTTCAGTGGATTTTTTTCCAATGAAATTCATATATTTATCCATTGAATGCCTGGTAAAAATGCCATTAATCTACCGCTGAATTTCACGTATATTATTTTCCACAGTGTTGACATTGAAATCAGTGACGTCGTGTACAGTTAGTTTCGGCTACTAAGCACGAATGAGACTCCGCCTACAACTCTAACCATGAATACGCTTCGAAGATTCAGCACTTCGGCGCGGGTCTGCGGGTTCATATCCAACATTGGGAAGCAACCCATTCCAATACCACCCAATGTCTCCATCACTCCTAATTCCACTTCCCTCGCCGTCAAGGGACCTCTCGGTCAGACAACCGTCCCTCTCGAGCCGTACATGCAACTTTCCTTTCCCCAACCAAACGTTTTGTCTCTCGTCGTCGAGAATGGCTCTGTCAAGAATCAGCGTGCCATGTGGGGCACGACGCGATCACTCATAAATAACGCCATCACCGGGATGACCACCGGCTTCTCTAAGCCATTATATTTGGTTGGCGTCGGATACAGGGCTGCATTGGAGGACGACCCGCGAGGGACCGTCGCAGGTGGAAGTGGCAAGAGACTTAACCTCAAACTTGGACATTCGCACAACATCTCCGTACCCATCCCTCCTCACATCACTGCCGAGGTCCCTTCAGCCACGAAAATTGTGCTCAGTAGCACGAACAATGTTGCCCTTGGTCACTTTGCTGCCAAAATCCGTCGACTGCGACCTCCCGAGCCATACAAGGGCAAAGTAGGTTCCAATTTTTGGCTATTTGTCTTTCGCTCACATTCCCTACAAGGGCGTCTTCATCGACGACGAGACGATACGCCTAAGGGCTATCAAGAAGAAGTAGACCGTATTTACCCATTTAGAAAATATACTTTTTCTTCCTTTTTTCGTTGCGCTGGCAAGAATAGCTCGACATTCAGGGAACGGGCTTCACATTCTGAGCCAGCTGCAGCGGTCTAGGTAACTAGGAGTATATTCTCATCGTGAAACATCCTATCAGGTTGCGGTGGTGTTCAGGTCTTTTGCACGTATTTGGGAGGTGGTACTGAACTTGCACATGGTCATTACTTTCGCAACCTATTTGCGGACATACTCAATTTCCCTTCAGGTTCGTGCCTTGAAGACACGGTTAATGTGATCTACGATGCTTGGTCGCGAAATTGTGCCTCGCCCTTGCAACTTCGATCAACAGACATCAAGGAGGACTGTTCTACTGTTGCGTCAATCCTCGGAACCGATAACTTTGTAGATTTGGAACCGTTTCTTCTCCCTGAATCTCGGGCTATGAACGCATGTCCAGTTTTGTATCTGCTTCTCTTGTTAGTATTGACGACAGCAAATGAGTACTATGTTTACACGATTACACTACTCTGAATATTGCTATTTTCCATCTACGTCCCTCACCGGGTTTGCCAACTTTCGCAGTGATATGTCATAAACAACTGAGGGAGCCATGAGAGGACAGTGGCAGGTTCAGATAACAATAAACCGACCTTCTTCGATCTTCTTGAGATCGTATTTAAGACTATCAAAACGTCGCCGCAAGGTGTCATTTTTCAAATTGAGCTGATTTAATTCCAAGGCATTTCAGTTCCCGCAACGAAAGCTTTGAGAAGCGCTACCATTGAAAAGCCGGCAAAGATGTCTTTCACAAAGACCGAAATACGAAGTGGTGCTTCGTAGTCTCCAAGTGTCACTGCGTTGATGGCAAGTCGTGACTATGAAAGTGGTGAGTTGAAAAAACCATTGCTCTACTTTCGGAGACGCTGGGGATCAATAGGCTGCATTTACCAGCTCATTGACAAGGCTAATGAGCCCGTGCAGATAGTCCTCCACGGCTATTGAGAACCTATCTGCCCACTCTTCTTTTACTTGGAGGGTATGAGTACACTGACTTGGTAGAGCACGCGACAGTAAACAACTCACCTCCTAGCACCTTGCTAGCTTGGGCAAGCGTGATAAGGGAACCATTGCGCAAGTACTCCACTAGGGCGGCGGAATATATGGCTGCACGGAGAGAATTTGACCACATTTCTTTCCACCGCCAATATTGATTAGGAGGGACATTGGATGCGAGGGTAGCGGTGATAACATGGCAACTGCGCAAAACTGGTCGGACTGAATCGAGCAGTGGCGGTACTTTAGGTTGGAGTTGACCAAGTTAAGATGACAAGGGAGGTGGAGAGGGACAAACCAGCGTCTCTGGGAGTGGAGTGAATTTTGTTCAAGATCCCGATCATGATGCGGGTTTGCTTGTCGAGATCAGATACTTGATACTTGATTTTCTTTTACGGGTCACCACGAATTCTGGTGCAATAATTAGTAGGTATCATACCTCTCTGATTTCGACATCTTGCTCGAGGAGTTCGTTGAGATGATCCACGTCTTTTGCCTCCATCAGTGTGTGACACTTCAAGTCAGAGACCGTGACTCGGCTCCGACAACTTAGACCATTTCTGGAACATCAAAACAACCTCGAGTCACTACACCTTGCATTACTACACCATAGAATTTTTCTGTTCTGCATAATTTCTTTCATGACCACGACTAGCGATGTCGACAATGTCAAAGCCTTACTCGCCAAGCTTCGCGACGCGCCCGTCAATTCAGCGGATTGTTCAGACGCAACACTAGCTCCAATCTTTGCCTACCTCATGAAGGTCCCGTCCAACAGTTCAGACAAATGCTACCACTGGTTTTGCTCTCGTGCGGACCAGGTCACTGCAAACGCTGCCATTTTTCTTCTCCGGTTGTTCGCCTATGCCAGCCCAAATGTAAACGAATGGAGAAATAGGATGATAGGGTGCTTGGCGGGATGCTGTGCTTGCGTCAAGGCCTTTTGCGAGGCCAAGGCCACCTCTCGATCAACGTGAGTCCTTTTCCTCTTTTCTTATGGTCGGACGGAAAGATTGAGGCAAATCGCTTGTGTTCTCACTTTCTGACCACGGTCAGACATGGCAAAGCTTGTGTAGCTGACTGAGAAACTAGGTATTTCGGGGCATTTTCGGACGACATCCTCCGGAGATTCTATGGGAGCTTTGACGACTGGGAGTTGAAGTTCTTGAAGGACGGCCTAGCTTCGGCTGGGATTGGTTCCGGCTACGCACGAAAGGGTTCCTCTGACTTGGGCAGCGTGCCGCCTGCAATATTATACCATGCGGTTTCGAATTTGCACATTCTCCAGGATCCCGACGTCCTTGCAGTAGTACGTTCTCGACCCTCAGTCTCGATTTGGCCGACAGATGTCCCACCTCCCGGACTCTTCGTTCTTATGTTTGACAAGTTTTCAAACGTGAGGCAGTGGTCAAAGTCTTTTGTCTCTGGTTGTTCCGAGATCCCCATGGCCGAGGACCATTTCGTCACAGGACATGAGGTAGCACTTCGAATTATATTTAACATCATCGCGAAGACTTCAAGTCCGAACGATGCCTCTGTGTTGCACATACCTTCAATGGAGGGAGAAACTCCTTCCGATACCTCTTTTTGCTTAACGTCGGATCCAAATGAAATATGGGCTGGATTTTGTCAGATTCTTCGTCAAGTACCCACTGAAACGATATTGCGTTCATATGGAGGAGTCGATTGTCGAAGAGTTGTCACAAGTCATTTGCATGATGTGGGTCCCCGTAAGTACATCAGTCTTTCGTGTCCCAATGCATGGTTGACTGATTTTCTTTCTTGTTAGAGTTTGCGCACATCCTAAAGTGCCTGCTCTTTCTCCTTAAGCGCTTAAATACTGGTCTTTGGAAAGGCGAGGCACCCGAGTTCCCACAGGTCGTTTTCGATTCCATCAAGGACAACCCATCCTATATTAAATTGATCGAAGAAGTTATTCCCCTAGACGAAAAACCCTGGTTTCTTTCGTGGTTTGGAGAATATCTACTATCGCTGAAGGATTCTGGCGTATTTGGAGATGTGCTCGCAAAAATTATAGACCTGCTTTGTGAAGAGCTCCAGCACGAAAGGTTCAAGGATGCCCGTCCCGTGGTCATGTCCGCTGCTATACGAGTTAGCTTTGAGCCCGATATTTCTAATAGCGTTTCAAGACTAATACTCAATGACAGCTCCTCTCGTCACTGGTCCGTAGAAGTCAAAGTGAAGAACTGGCTCGTCATCGTCAGGCAGTGTCCAGTGTCTTGGACATTCATGTCGACACTTTCGTATCGGTTGCTTTCGGACACCATTATGCAGACGACGAAAAGTGGAAGGCTGCTCGCAATGCAGCTCGTGATCTCGTAACAGCGAGCCTCGCGCGAGACGTACGAGAGATTGCAGGCGCAATCAACCAATCATGCGTATTTCTTGCTGGTCACACCGATACCTTCTCCGTATGCACTGTGCGGGAGGATATGTGGATGAAGACATACGATTCCTTGCAGACGAATGATGCAGATGGTGCTGCCTCTCTCCTCGATCTAATTGCCCAATATGCGCATCTGGACGTTCTGAACGCCCGAGCCTATAAACCAATCTTTTCGAAACCGAATGCACGAGTCGCCTTCGATTCCATCAATCGCTCTCTACAGGTTACTAGACAAGCCTTTCTCGAGACCATCTCCAAATTTGCCAACTACAATCAACCCTCCTTCCTACGCGATGTTCTGCGTCGCCCCGAGGCGGCTAGGGACGTCATGACTCTCATGTTATCTCCAATCGATGATATTCAAACCGCTGCCAAGACCCTGGTCGGGCAAACATTTGATGTGGACGTCCGTCTCGATTGCTTCCGCGCACTGCTCGCTAATCTACCTGACCCCTCCCTCTCCGCTGTTTTCGGATTCCTCGAAAAGTTTGTCCGATATGCACCTCAAGTGACCGAGGCGTGTAGTTTGTCGAAGTCCCTTGTGCAATGTCTCACAGACATCATCGAGGTGCTTTGCTCTGGCCCAGATGGTCTGCTGCATTCAAACGATTTCTTGCGACCTGAAGATCCGCAAGGTCCTGCTGCTCAGCTCCCTCAGCTGTGGACTCTCATGACGCAGGCCATCACGGTGATATTCAAACGAACTCCTCTGTGGGCAGACTACTTCGAGATACCCGACATGACAGTATGGATGCGGGACGCACTCATTTTTGGTCGGGATATGCTGGCACAGTGGAGGGTCATGGAATCTGCCGCTGTCGCATTCAAAGATGGAGAGTCTGCTGCGCTATCTCGGAAGCCATCCAAGCTATCACGGGTGGGGAAGCGAATGATGAACGATCTTCAACCTGTTCTACCCGAGCTAGCACGGTGGCTTCGATTATCGGACGAGGAGCTGTTGCATCAATCGTTTGCTCTTATCCAAACTGTCTTGGACTGCTTCCGGACAACCGGCGTGCCGCCATCAGAAGCAGGTCTGGCGAAGTTGAACAAGCACGTGGATGATGCCCGTAAGAAGACGCAGGGGGCCCCAAGGACTCGACTCGACTCGACTCGTGTGTCAAAACTCGAGGATGCTCTAGCGGCGTTCGAGAGCGACGATGACGATGTTGAAATAATCTCGGTGACGACTGCCAGTGGCCGGACTTCTGCCCCTGTGCACAAAGAAACCAAACCCGTACGCAAAGAGGGGCAGACCATGCTCAAGCCATCGGCTACCCAGAAACCTGCAAAGGTTCCCCTCATAGACCAGTCCAAGGTGGAGACACCTGCGTTTCCTACTTTCCAGAGGACTCGTGCACCCGCCGTTTCTGGACCCAGTAATCCACCTCCGATTCGCAACGATGCACCCAAGGCACCCCGGGCGATGGAATTGTCTTCCAGTGATTCCGAATCGGACGCAGATGCTGGAGGGGCAAAAGGTTTGGCAGCCCTTGCCAAATTCCAAAAGTCGCCCAAAGTCCGCAAGCCCGTCGAGAGGCGTCAGATTAAACTGCTCAATGTCACGAATCAAGCCAAGAACGCTACGATGGAGCGACTTCACCGAAGGGATGATGCACGTAGGAGGGCAATGCGGCTCAGACCAGACATTTCTGGGCTTCACCGCGTTCTGTTGTCCTGGGATTATGACCATGATGGCCCAGATCCCCCCTCACGAGGAGCAAAGTCAACGCTACTTCATATCCCAGACAAATTTACAGATCACCAGCAGTATCTCCGGGTATTCGAGCCGCTCTTACTGCTCGAATGTTGGGCTCAAATTGTCCAGTCGAAGGAGGTGAACCAGCCGTTGTATGAATGCAAGATTTGTTCGAAGCAGTTCACGGACGATTTCATTGACCTCGAGGTCACCACATCTGAGGCTCTGCAGAAAGATTGGCGTCTGTCGGAAACCGACGTAGTTCTGCTCAGACATCCTTCTGGGAAAGTTTCAATCCTCGCTAAAACCCAGTCATTTCGTACTACCCCGACCGGTGCACAAATGGCTTTTCGATGTTTCATACCCAATGGAGGTGATGCCGGATTGCAAATCAACAGTATCTGGACTGTGAAGAAAGTGTTCAGGTATTGTTGATTCCCTGTGTGGCCATACTTTTGAGGCTAACCGTTCTGAAGCTTGGCCACGTTGCACCGCGAATACTCTGCTTTGGTTGCTCTTCCTTTCTATGATGCTTTTCAGTCGATCATGCAACCACGCATCGCCGCAATGCCAAATCTAGATAACCATGACATTAACCAGGCGATGTCAATTTACCGTGTTAATGAACCTCAGGCCAGGGCTATTCTTAGCTCATTACGAGTGCAAGGATTTGGATTGATTCAAGGGTATGTGGATCTATTCGTTTTGCTAGCACAACTTCTTAAATACCTTCAAGCCCACCCGGCACGGGAAAAACTTCCACTATATGTGGGTTGGTCGAGGCTTTCTTGTCACGACGGCCTCGAGCCACGACTGCTATACACGCGGGACGCAACTCCACACAAGCCGACAAAGGACTCGTACAGAAGATTCTTCTATGCGCACCTAGTAACGCGGCAATTGACGAAGTCGCCAGTCGTCTGAAGGAGGGTTACCGAGGCGCTGAGAAACGCGGGAACCCCATCAAGGTTGTCCGAATCGGCAGCGATAAGGCTATCGACATCAGTGTCCGGGACATCGCAGTGGACTACCTCGTGGAGCAGAAGATGAACGGCGAAAATGTGCCAGGTTCTTCCGGCGACGCTGGACAGCAAATAGCACTGCTTCGGCAGGAGATAGAGTCTGTCAAACGCGCTAAACAGCAAAAGTTGGAGGAGCTGGGTGCGGTGCAGAATAACACTGCGAGGATCCTCACCATCGAGGAAGAAATCAAGAGATTAAATTCTCGCCGAATGGCCTTGACTCAGCAGTTCGATCGTTTGAAAGACAAACAAAAGTCTGACAATCGAACCATGGACGCTGTGCGAAGGCGATTCCGCCTCGAGGTTTTGCAAGAGGCAGATGTCATTTGCTCTACGCTGGCGGGATCTGGCCATGAGTCGATCGAGCAGTTGGAGTTTGAGATGGTCATCATCGACGAGGCGGCACAAGCCGTTGAGTTGACATCGTTGATCCCTTTGAAATTTCATACTCCAAAGTGCATCATGGTTGGAGGTAAGATTTCATTGACTGTGATATGATATGATGCGGAGCGTGACATTGTTGTTACAGATCCTCAACAGCTCCCGCCAACTGTACTCTCCCAAGAGGTGATGAATACCTTTTTCAAAGCCTACTTCGTCCTGATAATCCCTATCTAGGCATCTAGATTCAACTATAATCAATCCCTTTTTGTTCGTCTACAAAAACACCGCCCCGAAGCCGTCCATCTATTAAGGTCAGTTGGGTGTAAGGCTTTTCGAACGACGCTCTGAAGGATCCGATAGCATTCAGTACCGTATGCATCCAGAAATCAGTCTACTCCCCAGCCGTCTGTTCTACCAAGGTCGTCTACTCGACGGACCCGACATGGCCACGAAAACCAAACAACCTTGGCAGTCTCACCCAAAGTTTGGTTGCTATCGCTTTTTCAATGTCGCCCGCGGCCAAGAGGAAGGGACCATTGGTCATTCCATGAAGAATGTGACGGAAGCTCAAGCTGCCGTCGCCCTCTACGCAAGGTTACGTAAAGAGTTCTCGACGATCAATCTCGACTTCCGGATCGGCATCGTCTCGATGTATCGCGGTCAGGTAGTCGAGCTTCAGCGGGCATTCGAACGGAGGTTTGGAGAGGATATCCGTGGGAAGATACATTTCCATACGGTCGACGGCTTCCAAGGCCAAGAAAAAGATATCATCATCCTTTCGTGCGTACGCGCTGGCCCGGGTGTACAGTCCGTTGGCTTCTTGGCTGGTACGGTCCGCGGATGCTCAAATGAACACGTGACTCATATTTTCGTTCACTAGATGTCCGCCGAATGAACGTAGCTCTTACTCGAGCCAAGTCCTCCTTGTTCATCTTGGGAAATGCTGCGACGCTCGAAAGAAGCAACGCAGACTGGAAAGAAATCGTAAACAATGCCAGAACTAGATCGCTGCTGACCGATGTAAGCTACATCCTCATCTCTAAAGCAACTAGTGTTCAGGGTTTTCCATCACATATAGGCGGACGCGTCATACTTCACGGAGCCGAGCCCCACGCGGCCAGCCCGGCCTGCTTCGCCAACAAAGGCCAGCAAACAGCAAGCTGCGCCCCAAGCTCCAGAACCAACGGATCTTGCCACTCCTCAGAGTCTGGCTGAATCCATCCGTGCAAAACCGTTGTCACAGAGGATCTCTTCTAATCCAGTCGCCTCGGTCTCGGACGAAACCGCCACGGGTCGGATCATTCATCCCTTACCAAAGAGACCATACGTCGAGGAATCGTCTTCGTCGACCAACGCACACAGACCAATGCCTCCACCGCGTAAGCGACCCAAGAAGGACAAGGGTAACAGTATCTTTATCCCGAAAAAGCCCAAACCATAGATGTCGTAAGTATTCCGCACGAAGTCACGATCTTTCAGCATATCCATTCTCGTCCTCGCACGGAACATCTACATGGATCACCCTTGCATTGCTCGGTTGCACAGGATATTATGTATTCTTATGACTGTCACTATGAATCAGAAGCTTTTATTGGTGGTAGTTCCCATTGATCGGGTCCAAATTTCGGTATCGTCATGAGTATGCCTGTGCTATTTTTTGCAGGTTTGGTGAGTGTGCAAAGCGTCTTTCCGAGAGTAGGAAGCCATGCAGGGTTGATCAGCGTCAGCCCTGCGAGACCGTCAGACAAAATTATAACTAGATTTTGGGGGCAGAACCCCACCTTTGAGCCACGGTCTACTCGTCCTGACAATCTCAGTGAAGACAACGTAATCTGCAGGGACTTTTTGTGCCAAGACAGACGAAGGATGTATAAATACGTCCTCTTGAACGCCCATCACTCTGTAGGGGACACCCTTCGCAGTCGAGTACTGAATCCCGGTTGCTGACTTCTTTTGTACGAGCTCTTTCCGAATGGCTACCTGATCGATGAACGCAGCAGCCAACAACTGGCGCAGGACTTTCAGCTACAAGGCATCGTTCAGCATGACAGCAAGCAAGCAATGACTGATCAAGCAACTAACTTGTGTTTTGTTAGGTGGTTGGAGCGGTCGCGCAAGACCTGTCTCGACGCCGGGAAATGTCGCGCTCACGATGTTGCAAATCTGTGCTCTCAATTTGTGGATCTCTTCCATAGCCTTGACATCGTGTCAGTCGACGAGACACAAAGATGAAACCGTGAGGCATACTTTTGGTCGAACGAAATGTTCTGAGCAGAATTGGAAACCACCTCCAGCAAACTCGTATGCGCCAACGACTGAAAGTATTCGGAAGACGTCGCTTGTCGATCTTCCCAAGGAAGCGTGTAGCTAGGAAACGAACCTTCAGTGGCGGGCGGAGAAGATTTGCCTACGCGGCCGACGGTACCTGTTGGGTCTCGAAGAAAGCCTTGCGACGCGCTCTCCGGACTTCTTTTGCTTTGACACGTTCGCTCTTGATATGCCCCAATTCGCCGCCGTCGCCGTCATCGTTGTCTTGGACCAATCCTTCTTCGTGCAAGATAGGATCACCCACCGTCAGGATGGATACCATGGCAATTACGTATGGCAAACAACCATGTTGTTGACCGGCAACTAGCATTCGAGAATATCGAGGAGAAAGAGGGAACAGACTCATCGACTTCCCGAGCGCCGTGATCCTGCCTCCGATCGTGGCCATGGATACTTCGGGGGTGGCTGAGGATACAAGCGGTGTACTGCTCACCGCACCAAGGTGAGTTAGCACCGTCTCCGCTTTTTTCAAAGCCCGTGTGTCAGGAGGAGTCGGGAAAGGGAAGTTTACGACCGTATCAATGCCCATACTCTTCATTTGAAGTACCACGCCTTCTATGGGCGTACGGAGGATCTCAGGTCGTGAGAATGGCTCAAAATAGTTTTCATAGAGCGCGGATGAATAGAGCCTGTAGCAGTGCCCAGGACCCGTTCGCCCAGCTCGACCGGCTCTTTGCGCTGCGGAGGCCTTCGATATCCAGTTCACCTGGAAGGACTGTATACAGCTTGTAGCATCGTATCTGCGCTGACAATTCCTATTAACGAACGTATTGTCTGTCATAAAATGTAGCTCACCTCTTTTGCTCGCCCACAGTCGACGACATATCGGATTCCAGGAATGGTCAACGATGTTTCAGCTACGTTAGTCGAGACCACAACCAGACGGTGTCCAGGTGGTGGCGGATCAAAGACCTTCATTTGCTTATCGCTAGGAAGAAGAGAGTACAGTGGAATGACATGCACTGGGGCTAAAAGGGCATGCATTCATGGACACGAACGTAAATCTGAGAATCCGACTCACAGTCACTTTCTTCTACCTCTTCAGTGGCATCCTCGTCAGGACTATCCAAAGCTTCCGGATCTTCTTCGGCGACGCCATCGTCTACATCTAAAGCCAAATCCTGATTACTGACGCCCAATTCTACGTCTTCTGCCTCCATGACAACTTGAGGTTGATCAATATTTATTTTCATATGGATATCGGGACGGCGTACCTTCCGCCGCAGCGGCCGTTTGTGGCGGATCTGGAGGTTCGTCCGTAAAGAAGGTAGAGGCATTCACCAACTGCCTTCTGCGCATTCGTGCCTGGATAGCCTTATGACTAAACTTTCCTTCCAGAGCCCTGCAGACTCCAGTTATTTCGTTCTGGCCTGTTAAGAAGATCAAGATGCCGCCTGGGGGTAGACGAGAATGGATTTTGGCAGTCTTCTTGATCGCTTCCTTGACATAGTCCGTGGGTGTCCGGCGGTTGAAGTGAATCGTCACCGGATGTTGGCGCGCGGAAACGTTGATCACAGGAGGAGGTGAGGGGAAGAGGAGCTTGTTCTCCGCAAAGTCGCTGACTCGGAGCGTGGCCGACATGATAATCAGGCGCAGGGGCTTTACTCCGTCTTTTTTGTCCTTCCACATTTGCTCTCGCAGTTTCAGGACACGACTAAGCACACCGATGAGTATGTCCGTATTCATGCTTCGTTCGTGAGCTTCGTCGATGATGATGATAGAGTAATTAGATAGTAGGAAGTCGGTGGCTAGTTCGCGCAACAGGATACCATCAGTCATAAACTTGATCGTGGTCGAGGGAGATACGGTGGCGTCGTAGCGAATTTGGTAGGAGACCCGCGAAGAAGTTAGAGATAGTTCATACGCAACGCGTGTAGCCATTGAAATCGCCGCAACCCGTCGTGGTTGTGTTACGCCGATCATGCCAGGGTTATCTAAAAAGCCAACGTCAGCATATCCTCGCACAGCTCAAGCTCCGAACTCACCTCCATTAGGATCTCCGAACCCTGCTTCGTAAAGAAACTGAGGTACTTGGGTTGTCTTTCCGCTACCAGTTTCGCCGCATATAATCACAACGGGGTGCAGCAAAATAGACTCCATGATGGGTTGCTCCTCTGTTGTGATAGGCAACATTAATCGGGATTCTTCGACATCCGTCGGTCGCTTGACGGAAACAACTTTCACTTTCTTTCCAGAGGACGAGATCGATGATTCGTGTGTTTTCCTCGATAGATGTTCTGCTAGCGCCGTGGCGGGCAGTTTCAAATCCTCCCCAAGTGGACCACGCATCATGCCATCGTGGGCCGGATGCAGAACCTTGCGTTTGTTCGGAGAGGAAGGTGCAGTAGAGTTTTGGATTGGTTCCACCGGACTTGGTGGTTCGTCGACGGGGGCAACATAACCCTTGGCCGTGGAGAGCTGCTTCATCGCCCAAGTCTTGAAATCTGTGCTCTTCACGGAAGGAGCATTGGTCTCGAAATGAGATGAACTGGTCTCGCCCGAATCGTCGTCCGATGTCGACCCTGAAAGAGAATCGGCCTCCTCATCGTCCTCTTTCCCCGTGTCGTTTGCAGAATCTGAACTATTGAATGACGATTCGGACTCGTACTCGGGTTCAAGTTCAGGCTGCGCAGATGGCTTCGACCACCGGCGAAAATTTGTCTAGGGAAACATAAAGACCTTACGGACTACAAGTCGTCGATCGACTAACCTTTTGACCAGCCTTTTTCTTCTTCATGACGCGAGGGGCCACGGAAGTACCATCCGGATTGCGTCTGAGCGCACCGCCAACAATGATAGATTGTGTTGATTTCTCTGGCGCGGACAAACTGGCGTCCATGTCCACGACTTGGACTTGACCCGGGGTAACAGCATCCGGAGAGTCTGCGCGAGCATCAGCAGCATCGTCCATCACGTCAAATTTCACGTCTTCATCTTTATATCTCAGCGTAGACAAATCATTGTTACGCCGTCTCCGTTTGTTGGCTCGACCATCCATGAGACGCCGAAGAACTATATCATCACTTTTGTCCAACCGTTCCCGATGAGATATTGCCTTCCCTGTCCCAAGCGTTGAAGAGGACTGCAACTCCAAAGTTGGTATTGACGCCTGGGTCTGACTATACAACTGAGTGAACAAACAAAAAAGCACAAAGTGCGACCATACGCCAGTTTCTCAAATATCAGTAGTCTCTCCTCTTGTCTTAGTTTTTTGTCCTGTCGAGAATATAACGCATTGAAAACAAGAAGCGACATGTCTTACGATATATTTCTCTAGCCTCTTCCTCTTCTTATTCGACACCTTGCTTTCCGATTGTGCTGCGAGCTACGCCAATGGGAGACAAACGACATCACGGCAGTCGCAACTCACCTCTTGGACCAATCTCTCCTTCCTTTCCTTCTCTTTTTGTTCCCGTGATTTTGGAACGAGGATTTCTGCATTGGGGTCCGTGGCCTCTGTTGAGGCACTGGGCTCATACTGGCGCCGTTTACCTTTCTTGATGGTTCCCCCAGATGACTGGCGCGCCCTGGCGTTGAACCTCTGTCGGACCTGCTTCATTCTGACCGCATTCACTGGTATGATAGGTCGACAGGCAACCTGGTACTATACCGTAGTTACATAAGCACAGCGGTGTATGCAAATAATTTTCTACATAGTAATCATCAGCTTCGCCAGTCAATGATTGACTCACACTTCACGTTCCCCCATGCCTTGTTCGAGTCGCAACAATCCATCGTGTACTTCAAATCCCAGAGATCTTGTTGAAGATCTTCAGTCTTCGTTCTAGGGCCGTTGGGGCAGCCACCGAGCGTAATCCTGATATGGTAGCCAGGATGTGTCCGAGTCGTACATTCAAAGAACCAGCATTGGACCTCCTTTTTGGTCAGTGTCGGCAAGTGCATCCCCCATAGCATGGCATCTTCCGTCGGATGCGTACAGTCGGGTGATACATGTGAGTTGATTGCTCTCATCCATCAACTTACTTAACGTAACGTTGGATGATGATTGCCCTTCTTTTTTTTTTCTATCGCTAGGACTTCGGGAGTCGTGAAATTTCCCCGAGCGCTCTGTCAGGACGAGTTGGATATCCTCCGAAGTTTCACGCGCCGCGTCAGGGCCACAATGTATTTCAATGTGGGATTCGACTGGGATTCTGTCCATCCACGAACTAACCGCAAAGCTATCATCCAGGACCCACTCTTTCCCAACCCTTGCCTCCATCGCAGTCGATGCAACAGACGGACCGCGCTTGGTTCGAGACTGTCTCAAGCCATTTTCAAAGCTGTATCCTAACTTGAAAAAGATTACCGTATATCCTGACATGGATGGCAGACACTCTGACGATGGTCCACAACGCATCTTTACATGGCCATGGAAAGACCTTCAGGTCCTGAGTTGCCCCGACTACGAATTGGACGCGGATGACCTCAGACAACTCTCCCGCTTGCCTGCGCTGACCGAGCTCGACTTCTCTCCGACCAATAGTAATACGTTGTTCATCCCAAATCTCAATTCACCCTTCCTCTTTCTACACTTGCAGGACTTGGGATTATCGCGCCTCTCTGCAAGCTTGGATTCGTTTTCAAGTTTACTTTCTCAAATGGAACTGCCGATCGTGACGCATCTCTTTGTAAACGCCAAGCGCTTTTCTTCCGAGAGTGTCAGTCCGTTTTTGGCGACTGTCCAGAATGCTCGCATCAACCGCTCCATCGAGCACTTGACTCTGTTTCAAAGGTCTGACCCATTTTCTTTGTATTCCTGGCCCTCGAAACCTGTTCTCACCCCCGACGACTTGCGGCTCACCATGGCACTCGGCAACCTCCGTCATCTAGACATCCAGGTCACGGGTTGTGTAGCCATGACTGATGGTGGATTGCTGGAGCTCGCATCGGGTTGGCCACTGCTCGAATATCTTTCCATTAACAACAATTCAGGTTGGAACGGAAAAGGGGGGATTGGGGGGGATCACGCTGGATGGGCTACTCCAGCTCTTGCTGAAATATCCATCGCTAAGATGCTTTACCCTTGCCGTCGACACGCATGGCTATCTTACTGTCAGCGAAGCGCTGGATCGGTTCCCGACCACAAACTTCAGATCGAGCTTCCCAACGATATTCCGCATTGACGTCATCGACTCCGCTATCCAGAAAGAGTCCATTTCGGCCATGGCCAATTGGCTTGTAGGTGTCGTGCACCCATACCCCAGCTTTTAATTTCCGTGCTTGGATAGTTTGCAGCGGCCAGCGACACTCGGACTGCACCTAAGCTGCATACAGGTGCCACTGGGAAGAAGTATACCGTGCTGCCAACGCCATTCTGGGGCGCTCCAAGGATGATGAAGATTCATCTTGGCGTAGAGGTATGCAGATAGGTGTTTCAAGTTGCGCAATGTTGTTTCTACGGATTCACGGGCTGTGGAAAGCCATGTAAGACACCCACTAATAAAAATTTACTCCCAGTTTGAGTCTGTACAGTCATGGTTCCCACTTGAAAGCTTGAACGTTGAACAATATACTTAGTCATCTCGCATGTTGTGTTTTACATAAAAGCTTTGCATTGCAAAGTCGGTTTGCAAAGTAACGATAGTAAGTAACATTGTAGGCTGATAAGAAAGGCGAAAAGGTAATTGTCAATGCCGAGTGGCGTAGACCATACAACTGGAACTCTCAGTCACATAAACAAGATAGGATCAACCTTCCCGTTGTACATTCAGTACTTGCTGATCAGGGTGAAGCAACGACCAAAGCGTTGAAGTTGTATGAAGATGGGTTTGAGTCGAATGTAAAATTCTCGGCCTGAAGGTTGATGACGGTTTGACCATTCCTTTCAAACACTGCACTCATGAAGCCGGCGGCGGCAATGGGAAGTGAAAGCTTTGTCACTCCAGCCGGAACTGAGAACGTCTTCGACTGAGTGGGTGACGTTGAAAGTGTGACGTTCCCGGGGCAGGTCGCGAAGACTATTGCCCATATGCTGTCCATGGTCTATCGCAATCGTGAGATCACTCGGGTCTAGATAACACAACTGTCAGGAAAGATACTCACAATCTGCCAATTGGTAGGCCGACCGACTGGGTCAGGTGCAGCGGCGGAATTTGGATGGGGACGGGTCCACATGACAATCTGGTCCTTTGAGATGGGTGGGTATGTCCCCGTCTTGAATGCGGTAGCGTAGTACAACGTCATGTTGAGCCAGCCTTGTAAATATACGTCGGTAATGTGACATGGTCCAGAAAACGTAAAAAATCTCACCAGTATGATCAAACCCGTCAACCCATGCTTGGCTGTTTGGTTGGTCGCCCTTAATAGGGCCCATGTAATGAGACTCTCCATAATCGTTCCAGGATTCGATCTCAACAAACTGGATTTGATCGCGCATTCGGATCAGATCTTCCCAACGCTTCGCATATAAATGGTCATCACTCAGGTATATCCACTAAGAATCAAGGAGGATCAGAACCGATCTGTCAATGACGGGTGACGGGTAACTGACGTTCTTGTTGTAGCTCTCTGGGGGATAGTGCGTGAAGAACCAAGGGGACGCAGCAGCCATGTAGGATGCACCGATAGGAGTGAGGGCATTGATATAATCTTGGTCGGTTGTCGTAGACCCAACATCGGTTGCAAGTGAAAGAAGCGAATCAACAGAAAAGTTGGCCATAGCGCTTGCTGTGGCTTGTATAGGCCATCCAGAATTCCACTAGAACGGAAAAGGTGTGAGAGAGAATACTAGACAGCGCGATAGGGGGTGACTCGCACATTGAACATTCCATTGATGATGCCCTTGTAATCATGGAAAGCAGACGTGCCCACGAAGAATGCGGGAACGAAGTAGACAGTATTGCTACCGGTCAGCTGCTGTATGAACTGGGTAGTCCATCCAGATTCCACAGAATTCTGACCAAACAGGCAGGACTCTCCGGAGAAGGTTGAGGCAAAGACTTGACCATTGTAGATAAACTGGTTGGGATGGGAGGCGTATGTAGTGATATAATTTCGGAGCGTAGCAGCGTCACTGGCGCTGCCGCAAGGGAGGGATCTAATAATGGACATGAAGACAAGTGGACAGCGAACTAGTAGTGAAGACGCACGACATATCGAAGGAAAGGAAGAGCTTGAATCCCGTTCCCGAATTGAGGGCAGCCTGGTAACTGATCGAGCATGAGCGTGAGGATGAGGTGATGTCTTGTGCACTTACGCGAGTGCGACTTGTTGGGGTTCCCAAGAATCGCTTCCAACGTTGAGCGCGAAAGCGTCGATGCCGCTCTGATGGGCGAGGGTGATATCCGACTCCCAGTCTTGCACGGTGTAGGGATAAACGTTCCCGACCATGAAATGAATAAAAACATATTTATTCGAGTCCCGTTTGGTCATTGATGTCGCCGTCGATGCGAGATCTCGTCGAAGCGGGACCGGGCCGGAGAGACCAAGGTGGAACAAAGATAGTAACAGTACAAAAATGGCAAGCATATTTGAAGCGAGCGTTGGGGCGAAACGAGTGACGGTCAGCTTGTTGCCTCAAGCAGCAAGACCGAACCTTGGACAATGCGATGGGACGGTCAGCGGTGAATTCAGCATCCCCCGTCAATCTTATAGTCCCTTCTCAGCCCTGGTACTGCACCTGGAAACCAGGCGGATTCTATTATCCTAATCACGTGAGCCAATTGTCGTGCACCGTTGCCAAGCAAGTTTACATGACCAGTACATCTCCGCAAGCCATCTCCGTGCCACGTCTGTTAAAAAATACAAAATGTTACGGAATGAATTGAGAAGTAGCCTCGGAGAAGTATCTCGCTTATTCTTTTCGTGGGTTTCACTCAAACCATTTGACACGAAATAAGGATAGACAATTACAGGAAGGTAAACAATTAGTACAAGGACTGCAAAGAACAAGTGCCAGTGTGGGTGATAGTGAGACCCAAAGTGAACACAACAGATTATCTGATCTGGATCTGATTGATGGTCTGTGGAGTTGTCAACCTGCCATGCCAGAGTCTTTGTCGTCAAGTGGGCCGTTAAGCCTCCGATTGGGTCCGCCCGTGCACGTTGGACCTTGGAGATTCCATGTGCCTGTAGTCACTAGACCAAAAACCCCACGTACATTTGTGCCATCGTAGAGCCCTGCAGGCTGCCCGTCATTTTGGGACACAAGCGGCAAGTACTTGCCATTGCAGCGTCGTCAAGTGTCCGCTTTTTTAAATTTATTTATAGCTCTAGATCTGCATCACCACTTTTCACCCGACAGGTCGTCTGGTACTCTAACGTGGACCAACCATCGTGGCCCAACCAAAAACCTAACTCCTCTTTAAGCTTTCGACTCATCGGCGGGTTTAGTTTCCTGTTCATACCGTCGCTCTGTCACTGTATCCCACCGACCGAACGTTAGATAGTACTCACAGCGGTACTTTGGGTCTTTTCGTCGGGTGTCCCCTCGGTAGCATCGTCAACGACAGCTGGTGGAGGCGCATTTGACTCCGACTCCGTTACAGGTGGAGCGTCCGCTGGCGAATCCTCCGTGGGATGCCCCTCAGAAGCCGAATCATCTGAGACAGCTGTCGGTGCTGCCGTTGTTACCGCCTTTTCCAGGGCATCTCTTGGAGAGTCGGCTTCCTAGGAAAATAAGAAGAGTTCAAGATAAAACCAATGTCATGACCTACAAAAGCCCTTTCCATAGATTCCTTGACCTCTTGTCCGGAGACCTCAGTGCCCTCATCATCAGCAATGGGTTGGACACGCTCATTCTGCGAATGGCAGTCAGCTTGTCATGCGAGTATCCAAAGTCGAATCGTCACGTACGCGGTGGCTTTTGTGTGCGTGATCTGCGTCACTGTGGCCGTGAGAGCCTTTGCGCGCCGACGGAGACACAAGGTACAAAAGCTGGATGACAGGTCGGCCTGTGGAAAGTGGGTACATCCAAATGTACTTACGAGGGGGCCAAACACCAAGGCGGACCCAATCTATACAAAGATGGGTTAAACGCAATTTCGTTTTGTGAACGCTGTGAGTAGGACGCACCATCCACGGTGTGTCGCTCGATGAGTTTTCGTGACCGGCATGAGACCCAGAGCTCATCATGCGCCGAGTGAGCGAGGCGGGAGGCGAGCGAGCGACTGTACTCAAACTGATCCGGGTGTGGGTACGCAGAGCATTCGAGAAAAGACGGGAGGCAGGCCTGGACATGGACATGTCGGGAAGACGAAAAAATAAATTACGGAGTGGACGAGGAGGTCGATGACGTTACCGGGTGTGAACTTTTTCGAACGGAGCGGTCCGGAAAAGCATGCCATTACATTGTGTCCTAATCACTACCTCAACAAACGACGAATGTCCACCAAATAGTTCGTTCAGCAAGGATCGTCAATGCTCCAGTCGTTCGAATGCGCACGAGCATCACGGATCTTCATGTCTAATTCTCCTTCGCTGTCGTCGGCGGGGTCGGGATTGCTAACGACCATGACCCGTCTTCTGGATATGCGCTGCATACTCGCCTCCTCCCGTTGGTGGAGCTGATACTACTCCCGAACTCGTATCAGTCCGAGTACAGTCCCTCAGTCAGCTGTTTCTCGTACCTTGCCAGGTGGCACTTTCAAGTCAATCGGTATTTGCGCCCTTGCAAACTGCGTTCGCTCTCCTAGGTCTCTCCGATTGACCCTGGACCTGAACGTGTAGTCCATCCCCTGCAGCCCCCCCTCTGCTCTTGTCGACCACGATTTCGGAAATTCCGTGTACTGGGCATCACCGTGGTGGCGTCTCTTTCCTAGTTCTTTCCATGCCCTGCGCTGCATGACGAATTTCGTTGCCAGAGCAACGAGCTTTCGAAACAAGGCCTGGATAAGGGACTTGCGAGTGAGCTATGGACCCCTGAATCTACAGTACGTCGATTCCTCACCAGTACTGACATTTTTTTGGGTTCGTGGTTGCGCTAACCACGAGGACATCCCTACACATATACAATCCAGGGTGACTTATGTATGCACGGGAGTCATGTTCCCGCCTATGAATGGCACAGCAAGCAAGGCCGTACCCTCGTTGACCACTGCTAAATCCCTGGTGCACTTTTCCTCGCCGCGAGCTCACCTTTATGACTTGATCTCCGTGCAACGTAGAGTTTGTGCCCTTGTGTATTGTATCGCAAGACATCGGGAGGATGCATATTAATTTTTTTGTATCGAGCACGAGAAATTCGCCCTGCTGGCATATTGATTACATACGGTTATCTAGGGTGTGTCTTCCCGACTCTTCATCAAATGTCCCTCCCTGATACATTTCGAACCTTCCATTTTCTATCGTTATCCAAAGAAACCTGCCACCACCCCGTCTGGGTATCCGGCCTACTCCCCAACCGTCCGTTTTCCCACTCCATGCGTTTACACCGACCATCGTCATGCACTACCCACCAGTCTTCTCTCAATTTCCGGGATGCTGGACGGGCATGTGCATCCGCACGTAAATCGGTATCATAGTGTCAAATGGGTCATTGTTTACATCCTTCCTTTGACGGTCCTCATCACGAACTCGGACACTTTTGATGCCCATTGGGGAACCAGCGCTTTTTCTCCTTTTGATCGACGCAACGTTGCTGAGCGACGGTGGCGTCCAGCATGCCACAGTGTCCGTGCTACAAGAATGCCGCATCCATATCCCTGATCGAAGGGCACGTTGCACTCTTGGCGGGACGTGGGTCCTCCTCCACCTGCCAATTCGCCCACGGCGTACAATCACCGGGAATCCGTCGTACAAGCTCTGCCGGTTTGCATGCAAAGTCCCTTGGCCTATGCAACCGGCGCGGAGCAGTGTCCCGTTTGGACTTTGTTCCATTTGGAGGGGAGTTCACGAACGAGATGATGAGCGGTAATGAACTGGAGGGCCTCGAGCTGGCGTCGAAGGGTTCGTATGCATAATGGATATGTAACACGTCTTATCGCCGCAGAGTTTGGAACTCGCTCGAACGCCGTTTGCGTGTCATGATCCGATCCGATTGCTGCATTTCCAAACAGATATCAGGGAAAGCAGAGAATATCGCGGTGTTGCAACGTGTTGCGTGTTGTCTGGTGGGTCTTTGGGACAAAGGCAGCCTGTCAAAAATGTTTTTGCACCCCGAGGCCATGAGCGCTTGAGGGTCATAAGTTTTCTTCAGTTGTAACCCATCACAGGCCCGCCTAGCTCAATTGGCCAGAGCGTCAGACTTTTAAGGCGGGTGTAACCCTACGGAGATCTGAAGGCTGCGAGTTCGACCCTCGCGGTGGGCTATTGTTTTTGTTCGATCTAGGATTAAAAAAACCTGATCGATGATAATTAGTATACACTCATGATCATAGAATCATACATTTATAGAATACATTTTGGCTAAGCAATGTGAAGTCTAAGAATGTCGATAAGTACAACCACCATGGAACAACATACAGGAAAAAGCAGGTGGGTGAATCTAGAACAGGCAATGAAAGGGTAGACATGGATGTATACACGAAACGGCGTCAGACCATGTGCCTGCTTTGAGCATATAAAAGTCAATGTGTGTTCAGTCTTCCACACAAAATCATGGTTGCATCGGGGAGAATCTAAAGGCAATATCCCAAGAAGCAGCCAACTAGGTAATCGCACGCATAAATAAGCAGATCAGTGGCTTGGTCGAAACAGTCTCCCGAAACTGGCTTCCAACGACGTCCTGCGTATTGCCATGCCAATCACAGTCGTGAATCGTGCGACTCATGTAGGCTTATAGTAAATCGTGGTGAGATACTAGATTCACATCTGTTAGTAACATGCTAATCGCAAAGACCCAGACGAATAAATACCTTCTGTCGATAACGCATGGTGTTCCCGACAGCCAGCACACCATTGCGAATCGCGCTTGTACTCAGGTGATGAAGAACGACATGAGATGGCACGGGTAACACGCTTGCGTCATCCGTTAGTCCTGGCCCATCCAGCCCCAAACGAGTGTGTGTCGGTTGTGACAAGGCTGTGAGGTGAGTTACATCCGTCCCGCTCGCAGTCGTGATAGGGATGGGCAAGTGCCCGTCCTCTCCGGTCTCTTCCTTATAGACGTCCCGTGCAAGCGTGCTAGTCATTCCAAGTAACGATCGACCTTGCCTCCGCTTATGCTCGCGTTCTCGTTCCTTTTCCCGCTCCTTTTCTCGTTCCCGCTCGCGGCCCCGGGATGGTGAGGGTTGTACGGGTTTGATGTTCAGAATGAGCTTGTCCAAGTGCCTGGGCAGAACGGGAGCTGGAGGAATGTTCGGCGCGGGAGCGTGTTGGTGGATGTTCCCATAGCCCGACTGATCGTACTCTGCCGCTGCCGTGTAAGCAAGGTAAGCCTCTTCCTCACGGGCAGCTGCAACAAGTTCAGAAGGGATTTCATCTGTCCACTTGGACGACGATTTCGTGGCGTCCGAAGAGGAAGGTACGTCGATCGTGGAACCTTGAGTGGAGGTCGTAGTTGACCAGAATGAGTGAACGTGAGCCGGTTGCTTCGCGGGTGGAACAGTAACAGAGTTGGTAAGAGGGGGGGTAAGACCAGAGATCGGGACCGCGACATAATTTGCCAAGCTCCCTTCGTCATCCACAGCTGTAGGAAGGTCGTCGGCCAAACGCCACTGCTCATCGACAATGAAACGGATATGGTGCGTTCCAGGCATAAGCGATACCCAAGTGGACCAACATGTGTCGGCAGGAGGGTCACTGATACCAATCAGACAGGATAGCAGATCGATTAAGATGAACGCACTCTGATTCCATTGGTTGACGACCCTTCCAATCATCGTCGCCTGCACGGGCAAGAATGACGCACTTCCCGCCCCCTCGCCATGTTATTTTGACGTTCAAAGGTTCCTTTGTATCTTCCGAAGGGTGGCTGGAGACAGGCTGACGAAGTTCAGCAAGACTGTCCGTGGCGGCGGCAAGTTCTTCCTCAGCCTTTTGTAACGCGAGGGGAATCGTCGAATGAACCGTTTCCTGGATAAACTCTGGTCGCTCAGGATGAGCGGATGTCTCGATCTGGCTCTCCGCATAAAGCTCTTGCATGCGAGGTTGCGCAGAAGCCTGGCCGCGTGAAGTGAATGAATGTGTAGAGTTGTATTGGACGGGAGCGCCCCGGAAGTAAGGACTACCACGATTACGGTGATGGTGGTGATGGTGAGGAACCGGGATATGAGTGGACGGTGGCTGTTCGAGGAGTAAATCCGAGGAGAAGTTGGAAGTGTTGTCGTCCCGTGCAAGATTGACCTTCACATTTGGCTGCCTTCCACGAGGAGAAGTGCCTGTATTTGAGGCGTTGTTCATGGTGCCATTGTTGGAAACTGGAATCGGGATCGGAATCGGGGAAGTGGTCCTCGGTGGCCGACGGTAGGACGATAAGGGAGATGAGTTGGCAGAATTTTGGTGAGAATGTGTAGGAGTCAGCGATAGAAGTGCAAGGTCTGGCAGCTCGAGAGATTTTTTCTTTGTACGTAGAGAACGGTGGGGTTGATTGGGGTTCGGAGAGGGTGAATGGGACTGGGACTTTTTGCGACTCGGCGAATCGATTCGCCTGGTCGGAACTGGCGATGGTCGATTATGGTTAGTGTTCGAGGTAGTGTTGCCCATCGTGTGGATCGCGTCACACGTCGTCGAAGGCGTCTACAACTCAGCCCTTCGTCGCCAACAGTGAACTCGATGGACGTAAAAGAAGAGCTTTGATCCAATGAGGATCATATAGCTTCCCCTGATAACCTTATTATCAATAAAATAACCTTTATTTTATTATGTAATGTAAACTATTATGTAATTTTGAACTCTCACGTGATCCGCCCCCGAGCATTCAAGCCCAACACAATGAGCCCCTTCCTGAGCTTCTCGTGTTCGTGATTGATATTGTTAATGTTTGCCACGTCGCTTGCCTTATCTCCTTGGGTTACTTCGAGTCAGAGTCCACATTTACGTGGATCAGAAGCTAGCGATCAGTAGCCAAACAATCATCATCATAATCAAGTTTCAATGAGCGGAGTCATATCGTCTGCCAGAACTAACACCGTTATCATGGCTGGCAGCATATTAGAACCCTCAACCAGCGATGCTCCCAAGATCTCTATACAGGCCCCAAATTCTCCCAATGTTGTCGAATCCAAATCATTCGGACTCGTGATCCCCGAATCCAGAGACGGTTTTTACGGTTACAACGACGAAAAGAGTCTTCAACAAGTATGTCGTCACAAGTACTTAAAGTCAAATCACGGCTGGAAAATATATTCAGATCGAAGAGAAGATGTTGGCCCACCGCCGCACGTCAGACGTCACCGCCCCAATATCGGATGGCGGCCCTTCATCGCTTGCAGGGGCGGCCTTTGCAGTCCGCGAGGCTTTGATACCCAATGAACAACAACAGAGTCCTTTTATCGAGGACGAAGACAAGGCACGTTCCGAGGCTCAAGCTCAACGTGCGGATTTCTGTGTAGACCCTGCATGAAAGACAACTAAATTACTACATTTCAGTACAAACTTCCATCACTCCCGAGATGGCCCGTACATTTAAGTTGCTTCACCACTGCCTTGAACTACGCGATAAGTACATAGCCAAATCCCTCCAGAGACTTGGCGACAACCCTAGGGATCACGACGGTCACTTCAACGGTATTGCCGAGGGCTTTGCAGGGGTATCCGGTATAAAACCCGATGTCGTCGATATCGCCAAAGCCAGGATCTCCAAGAGTCCATGTAAGGCATGGAAAATATACCCCAAGCCTCCACCTCCTCATTGGCACTTCAACGCAAAGAACGACGTTCCGGCCGCAGACGGTCGTGTCACTACAGAGGACGAGAAATTCAAATTCTCAGCCTGCGAGATTCCAGGCTCGCACGCATGGGAATTTAGGATTGATGATAAGGGGGTATATCAGGTATATTCTACTGCGACAGGTATGTTTGAGGACCCTTTGCAGCATACTGATGCCGATGTCACATACGTCACCGCAAACCCCAGACGAGAAACCACTATTCGATATCCCATCCATAAGGGAATATTTCGTGGATCTCGACCATGTTCTTGGAGTCATATCAGATGGTCCAACCAAAAGCATAGCATATCGAAGACTCAAATATCTGACGAGTAAATTCGAGATGTATAGCTTACTCAACGAATCTCAAGAGTTGGCAGCTATGAAAGTGAGTGAGTGCTATTTTTAGGCAGTCCTGTGGTAATCTCTACTTTTAGAGCGTCCCTCACAGGTCAGACCAACTTAGTTATTATGAAATAATATCGTATCATTGATAGCGTGGGCCCCTAGGGATTTCTACAACGTGCGGAAAGTGGACACCCACGTACATCTGTCTAGTTGCATGAACCAGAAACACCTGTTAAGGTTTATCAAGTCAAAGATGAAACGCAATCCTTACGTGTGTCCCATCTGTACTCGCTGTTCTCTGGGCCTGACGCATCTTCCCTTCAGGATATCGTCATATTCCGTGATGGTGCCGATCTAACGCTCGAGCAGGTCTTCCAATCCCTTAAACTCAGCGCCTATGATCTCTCCATCGACACCCTCGATATGCACGCCCATCAAGACTCGTTCCACCGGTTTGACAAGTTCAACCTCAAATACAACCCTATCGGAGAATCTAGGCTTCGAGAGATATTCCTAAAGATTGACAACCGCATTGATGGGCGATACTTTGCTGAACTGACCCAAGGTCTCCCTCTTTCTTGAGTAATGCAGGGATTAGGTCACTGATTATCTCACAGAGGTGATGACCGATTTAGAGCAAAGCAAGTACCAGGTAAGTAGGCTGAACCCAGGTATGCTTTGGTTATACACAAACCTTTTGCAGAATTGTGAATGGCGTGTGAGCGTATACGGGAGATCGGTGGACGAATGGGACAAGGTGGCCAAGTGGGTGATAGACAACAAGTTATTCTCCCACAATGTTCGCTGGCTCATCCAAGTCCCGCGGTTGTATAATGTTTACAAAGAGAACGGCGCTGTCAAAACTTTTGAGGACATCGTGATCAGTAAGTTTCCGATCCTATAACCTCGTGACCCGAGCTTGAACCTTTTTAGACATCTTCCGCCCGTTATTCGAGGTCACTAAAGATCCGACATCACACCCAGAACTACACGTTTTTCTCCAGCGCGTTATTGGCTTTGATAGTGTAGATGACGAATCGAAACCGGAACGGCGTATTCATCGCAAATTCCCGTATCCTGGCCTATGGGATACCACGCAAAACCCGCCCTTCTCGTACTGGTAAGTCTCATGGGCTCCCTTCTTAAAGTTTCGGTTCTCATATGTGTTAGGATTTATTACATGTACGCCAATATGGCTAGCTTGAACCACTGGCGTCAGGCATGCGGTTTCAGTACGTGCTAAAGTCAGTCATGTTTGGGACGATTTCTCACGACACGACAGATACGTTCGTCTTTCGACCGCATGCGGGAGAAGCGGGCGACACAGACCACCTGACTGCCGCTTTTCTAACATCCCATTCAATTTCTCATGGTATACTTCTTCGCAAAGTTCCGGCCTTACAGTACCTTTTCTATCTGAGGCAGATTGGCCTCGCGATGAGCCCTCTGAGCAACAACGCGTTGTTCCTCACGTACGAGCGAAACCCACTCCCTGATTTCTTCAAGACTGGATTAAACGTGAGCTTGAGTACCGACGACCCTCTTCAATTTCATTTCACCAAGGTACGATGCCATTAATTTTTGATTCAAATGAAATTAATGGATGTTCCCCACTATCAGGAACCGTTACTAGAGGAATACAGCGTAGCTGCTCATGTAAGACTTGGCCAGCTCCTATCAACAGACAAGTCTGACATCGGATCACACGCTGTAGATATACAAGCTTCCTCAAAGCTCCCTTGCAGAATTGGCTCGTAATTCTGTCGTACAGAGCGGCTTTGAAATGGAAGTGAAGCGCCACTGGCTAGGTCAAGAATGGTATCTTGCAGGCGCCGCCGGAAACGACATTCACAAGGTGAGATACGATGGGAAATTGTCGGCAGTATTACTGCTAACCGAATGTGACGTCCAACAGACGAACGTGCCAGATATCCGACTTGCCTACCGTCACCAAACACTACTGGAAGAGCTGAAAATGATCAACCTTTGCTAGTATGTTAGACAGCCGCTGAAACGGTTCAAGAGAGACTCCGGCGCATCTTTTGTGGAATAATCAGAGTTTGGGTGTAGCTGTGTAACGCCAAATGATGAACCTGAGTGATCTAATCTTAGTCCAGATTCTAACGCAGTGCGGTGTTTGAAATCACAGCAAGTGAAACGCATGCACGAACGTTTTATTTGGTCAGATTCCGCGACACAGGAACCGCCGCTCAAGCGCTCAAATCCTTGTGCCTCTGACTTGAAAGTCCGTGAGCCAAAGGAGTCGTCTGTGTGCATGCACCTTAATTTATTTTATATTTATCCTCCAGACAAAATCAACATCTTCCCGAAAAAGGGCTCCACCGTGATCAAGATGAGCAGCCGAACACAAGGCGATATCATTCCGTTGGACGAAGTCCTCTCCATTTAGTTAGGTCAGGTTCCGCACCACATTTTGTCAAATGTCACGATATTCCGGAGATGCTGGCTTGCCGGTTGACTCATGACGTGAAGCGACAAGTGGCTGCAGCTCATCTCATAACCTGTCGTCTTTCACTTCCAATTCCAGTCTGGGCGCAACTTGCGGCTCCGATTCCTGTAAGATTACGCTGAACCGGTGATTACTAGTACATACTTCCCGGCCAGAGATATGCCAATTCTATTCTATAGGTCTCTTGGCATGGCAGATGTCCCACAACAGACCTCCGTGCTGGACCTATTTAGATCACAACCATTATCCCTAGCACTCCTGCCAAGTCCGTCAAGCACCCCTCCTTGACCTTGAGCGTCCACAGAGCGCTATGCCGTCCGAGCAATACTCTCGCCCATCTCGCACCAATGTTATTTGTTTTGATGGTACTGGTGGTCAGTATAGCAACATGGTGAGTCGTTCTGTGAACGTAATTTACGCGACATCTCAGTGAGGACCAGAATACCAATGTGGTCAAATTATTTGGACTCCTCCGCAAGGATTGCCCTGATCTACAAGCGATCTATTATCAAGTAAGTTTGGTAGCTTCATCGTGTAAGCTCGTGGTGTTCGACCCTGATGATATCTAGCCAGGGGTCGGAACATACTTTGCACCTGGTGTTGTTTCACCCGTATTTACCCGCATAGCTTCGCTCGCGGATGAAGCAATTGCTTGGTACGTGAACACATGATCTAAAACGATCCAAAATGAATATATGATGGATGACCCGAAGGTATCTGGATGTACACGTCATGAATGGTTATCAGTTCCTCATGAGCAACTATCGCGCTGGAGACAAAATTTGCATATTCGGTACTAAAGTAATGCACTACTTTGGTTAGGCTCACTGTTGATCCGGAACCAGGCTTCTCTCGTGGGGCATACACTGCTCGAGCGTTGGCTGGAATGTTGGACAAGGTAAACTGTAAAGCCATGAATGTCGACCGCCAAAGCCTGATGATTATCATGGAGATCGGACTATTGACCAAGGGCAACGTCCAACAAGTTAACTTTGCTTACAAGATGTATACTCGGACAGACAAAGAGGGGATCGAGCTCGCTGCCGGATTCAAGCAGACATTCTCACAGGATGTTAACATTGATTTCTTAGGCGTATGGTAAGCATCGTCAAGATTTCGGACAGCTCCTTGTTTCTTACTATTTGCCATAGGGATACCGTACAAAGCACCGGGGTACTTTACAGTCGTACATTACCATTTACGTCTTCCAACACTGCCATCAGGGTGTTCCGACACGCGCTCTCTCTTGACGAAGTATGACCACTGATAATTCCAGACGGAATGTTGCTCACTTTCTCTCTTAGCGTCGTGCCAGATTCCGGCCCAATCTGTACCATTGGCCAACGCCAGAGCCCGAAGATTTGTCGCAAAACAATTCGAATGGGACAAGTCAATCTAGTGGCATCACGTCGTTTTTCAAGGAAATATTCAAGAAAGTTAGTATCACTAATGATCAATCGCTCTTAGCGAGGAACTCCACCGATGCGAACTGGCTTGGTGATGACCGTGACGCAACTTCGAACGGCTTGCTTCCCAAGCCCACGTTTGTCGCTGATGAAGAGCTATCCTGCACGGACGTGCTGGAGGTATGGTTTTCTGGATGTCATAGTGGTCAGTTCAAGATTTTCCAGTTCGCTTTTGAGAATTGCTTAACGTCTTTTCAGACGTTGGCGGAGGAAACGTTGACGATGACGTTCAGGTGTCCCTTGCACAGATTACTCTGCATTGGATGGTGGAACAAATCATGCAATTTGATTGTGGAATCCTCTTCGATGAAGGCCAACTCGCACATATCGGCTTCACATTGCCTTCTCAGCCAGTGGGTCAGTGTAGATGTAACTTCCGTTGGTACGCATTGAAATAACGCGACTTGTTGTAGATGCCGGCCGTTCCAGTGCCCAACCGAACCAACCTACTTCGAATCCGAATTACCCTGAGAGTTCAGACGCCATAGCACCGTTATTCGATGAGTTGATTCTACAGAAAGCATGGTGGATATTAGAGTTTCTCCCGACCGCCAATGCCTGGCAGGACGATCAAGGGGAGTGGCACAGGCAATGGCGGTAAGCTCCATTTAGATCTCGTTCCGTTGGAGTCCGCTCACTCGGCCACCAGCATTAACTATGGCAGGCCACGATTTATACCTTATCAGCGGCCCAAGTTCCATCACACCGTGAAGGAGAGAATCGACGACCAATCGCTCAATTACAAACCAAAGGCCTTCCACGACGAGAACGAAGTCTACGTTTGATCACTACTTCCGGACAGATTTTGGACCTATTTTCCATATTGACTATGTACTTGGATTGGATGGCCGTCGGCCGAGGGCACTTGAAGCAGCAGTGTACGACATACTCTCCTGCTATGATCCGAGTCGGTCTCGTTTTGTCTGTTCATTTCGTTCTCGCTTGATCGCCCTAGTATGATGAATGAGCGCTGTTGTACCTTAATATGTTGGCCTATCATCCCAAATAATCCTGATGAGGCAAAGCGGGGTCGGCATAGCACTGTCAGTGGGCCGTCTGGTACACCTTAAGAAGCTCCGAGTCGGGTCGTCAAACCAAGCATATCCTATCTCCATGAAGCCCGTCGGTGATCGAGCTCCTGATATTGCGGATCCTGCATAGTAGCACAGTCCGAATACAACGGGAGGGCCATAATTTAGGTCCCCCCCTGGCCTCACCCTAGTCTCCGCGCTCACGATTATTTTTGGAGTAAACCTTCCCGACTTCATTCTACCAAGAGTATAAGCGCATTGCCATGGCGCGGGACTTTTCTAATTGGGGTACGAAAAAAAAACGACAGCTTGTCTCATCTTTGTTGTTTTCGACTTATTGTACGATACATAATAACGCCGGGACCGTACACTCATTACACAATGTTGTGAAAATTCCCTAGTTCTCTTCTTTCCCACGATTAGGGTATATGCATTATCCGTGAATTTCGAGCGCTCTGGTGGACAGAGAGAAGGACGGTTGTATATACATTGTAGATATATACACAGGGGTGGAATGTGACTATGATACTGTAAGGAATGGGCGAAAGCCCGCACTGGCAGGGCTTTCCGGCCCGAGGCACTGGAGCCCCTTGGGGCGAGCGAGCTGCGATCCCTGTGGTTAAGGTCCTTAAGGAGCCTGTGACGCGCGAGGTGAAGCTCGACCCCATCATGAAGGAGCAGGTGCTTACCGTCGTGTTAACGCGCTGGGGGCATGGCGTATTCGGTGAGGCGTTCTATGATGCTCATACGTTCGAGGAGGTAAGGAGAGAGGATGAGGGCATGTTTCCTCAGGTATTTGGTGAACGAATCTCCGGTCCACCTTCCCATGACCTTCACGACATCGAAGGGGATTCCCAGGAGGAGGTAGTGCCAGTGGAGGGTTCCCCCTATGCGGAAACTGTGGCCTTTGATGTCCGGTAGCGTGTGTTGGTTAATTATCTGTTGTACGCACCTAGTGACCTCTGTTTTTGTGAGCGGGCGCAGGCCATACTTCAAGTTAGGGTGTCTCCATGCGAACAGATGGTCATCGGGTCCGGGGTTGTTGATGCGGAAGTGGTTGTCCAGCCAACTGACCGGGTCTGTGAGATGATCGAGATGCGCGCACTGGGTGGTTTCACCTGTTTTTGGAGCATTTGGTTACCGGTAGGTAGAAGGAGAGGACTACGGTGTTGTCGCGGTCGAGAGCGCGAGTGCATAGAGCACGGGTGATGTGTTGCGAGGGATGGAATTTGGGGATGGAAGGGACGGTGAACTCGCCTAACCGGGATATGGAGTAGAAGGTGGTTAGAAGGCACGCGAAGATGGCGGCGTCGCGAGGATCGTCGAGATCGAAGTAGGTGAGGAATTGGAGCAGAAGCGTGCGCTCGACCAGGATTCGTTTGGGTTGTTTGGACGTAGCGGGTGCCAGGCGAGATGCTCC
The DNA here is from genome assembly GCA_038089755.1 of Leccinellum rugosiceps. Taxonomy (NCBI): domain Eukaryota; kingdom Fungi; phylum Basidiomycota; class Agaricomycetes; order Boletales; family Boletaceae; genus Leccinellum; species Leccinellum rugosiceps. Next base: position 469 of record JBBPLL010000329.1, on the reverse strand, counting down.
TTTTAGGATGGAGTGGAGTTCATCCAGGTTAATGCTCCAGGGGTGTCCGTGCAGAAGGTGCCATGCCTGGAGGCCTGCTATGGAGTTGGATAATGCTGACCCGGAGTAGTAGGCACCAGTGCAGCTGGCAAGGAAGGACAGGATGAGAGAGGGTAAGGCGGGGCAACGGTGATCCTCGGCGATGTCATTTAGGTCGCAGAATACGTGGAAGATTAGGAGACCCGAGCCATAGGTCTCCTTAGTTTTTTCCGTCCAGGATGTGCAGATGACATCCAGTATACGGTTGAGCTGGCTGTCCGAGATGACTGGGGCGTCTGCACAGGTTTTTTGGGCATGTGGGGACGGAGAACGGGAGGGTTCGAAGGGGCGACCTTGTCGGGATGGCAACCAGAGCCTGAGTCGATCTCTGGCAAAGCAATGGGGGCGGAGGGACGATGGTTTTGGGCAAAGGTGGGGGTGGTATGGGTGG
>JBBPLL010000328.1:0-32280 GCA_038089755.1 Leccinellum rugosiceps | reverse complement strand
TTAACATTCAACTCGAGATTGGTTGTATCTCAGCCGCGTGTGGACGGAATCACGTGATTCATGATGCATATGAAAGCCATGAGTCGCCTCCAAATCCTGTACAGCCACTGCTAAGTGTGAAACATTCATTCTATGCTATTGGGAACTGACTGCAATAAAAGATTGGTGTAAAACTCAAATTTGTCCAAGATAATTCATTGTTGATGCTTGTGTCTGGTTAGTGCTTGGATAGTGTCCAGTTGGTGTGCTTAATCGATGCTCAGTTACTCTGCCTTGTTAGTGTCTGGTTGATTCTTTGTATCTTTTTTTCAAAATTTCGAGTTTTTGGGTGTATTTTATTTCTCCTGGATTCAATTCTGACTGGATGGCCTTCAAGTTTTTCTGAGCACTATATCTATGTATATACTAGATGTCTATCCAGTTTCCCTGGATATATGTTCAAGGGATGATTTTATATACCTCTATTACTGAAAATCTCGAAAATAGTATTGATTTAGCTAATGCTTGGTTAGTGTCTGGTTAGTATCTCTCTGATTACTAAGTGCTTGGTTAGGGTTTTATCACTGGTGTATTTGGTCAGTGTCATTTGGTCCACACTTTGGTAGTGTCTAGTTAGTATGCTTAGTTAGTGCTTGATTAGTAATATCAAGTATTGTTACTTGGTTGTGTCTGGTTAGTGGCAAGGACCTTAGTCTGCTTGGTTAGAGCTTGGTTAGGACTGAATTAGCATTTGGTTAGTGTCTGGTTAGTGTGCTTGATTATTTAGTTAGTACTGAATTAGTATACTTGGTTAGCACTTGGTTAGTGTGCTTGCCAGTGATTAGTACTTTGGTTAGTATCTGGTTGGTGTGCTTGGTTAGTGCTGGGTTAGTGTCTGGTTAGTGTGCTTGGTTAGTTCTTGGTTAGTGCTTGGTTAGTGTTTTGTTAGTGTCTGGTTAGTGCTTGGTTAGTATCTGGTTAGTATGCTTGATTAGTACTTGGTTAGTGTCTGGTTAGGGTGCCTGATTAGTACTTGGTTAGTACTTGGTTAGTGCCTGGTTAGTGTGCTTGGTCACATGAACAGTGCCATCTTGGTAATCTATGAGTTATCTATGATGACTATGACTACTATGAGTACTATGATACTATGGTTACTATGAACTATGGTGCTATGAGCACTATTAATCACTATGAATATGCTATGACACTATGATAACTATGAAACTATGTATAACTATGAGTTAACTATGAATGTACTATGTGTACTATGGAACTATGACAACTATGGCAAAATCCTGTATTTGCTGATGTGTGGGGTGGTCCGAGTCAGGCGCAGTGAGACACCAGAACTACCTGTCACCACCATCGAAGGCGCGTTGATGTGCGTCGCGCTCCGAGACCCGCGCTTGTGCTGGAACACACTGCTCCTTGGACCTTGAGGCCCCTTTGCGGTTGCGGTCGAACTGATGGGCGATAGAATTTGCGATGTCTGCGGAGAGTGCGAAGAGCAGGAATACAGCGCCACATGTTTGGGAGATTCCATCAAGTCAGGAGTTGGTGAAGCGAGGATGACTTATGACTGCGAAGGATTGGGACTGCTTGGGCGAGAACGTACAGCTTGGAGGCTCTGGATCTGAGTTTTTTTGCCGCTGAAATTCTGCCGAGTTCATGGCCAATGGTATAGGAAAGTGGGCGTGGGGCAAGGGGAACGCGGAAATGGTGGTGATGGAGTTGACTGGCCGTGCTGAACGACAAGCACGGTGGATCGAGCGATGCCGCCATGGGTAGCGGGACTAATTCCAGACTGTGACCAGAGACAGGAGGAACAGGTGTACGGGCGTGTGCAAGGATTCTGCAGACAGCATGGGTATATCACCAGGCAGAGATCCGGTCGAAGCAGTTTCGCAGAGGGGACGCCATTCTCTGGGGGAACCGATAGTTGCGGATATGCGTCACATGTATGAGTCCACTCGGGCATCTGCTATGCAGGAAAAGCTCGCAGCTAACACTGAAGGTCACCGACGCGTTTTTTTGAGCGACATTTACCGAAGAGGGAGGTTAGAGTGTGATCTGGGAGTAGATGGGCACCGACCATTTCAATAGTAACGCTGAGCAGATTGATGTAATGACGAGCGTGTTCCTTGATGGCGTCCTTCGCCTGGGGAGATATTGTGATTTACCAGCTCGTCGTGTGCCTTTTCCTCTTTCTGGAGGGAAAATCAGGAGAGGTCAGGGGGCTCGTAGGAAATTGGAGTACGGACCGTGAGCCTCTTGAACCAGTCACGCGTCACGCGTCACGGTCGACGGGTAATTGTCCGCACCAATATTCGTGGCCCGTCGGCGGTTTACTCAGAACTCCTCAACAAGAGCATGGTTCGGGGAATAGCAAGGTTTTCCACTATGACAGAGACGGAGCAGTCATGGTACCGGACGAGTACTAGATCAAGGCTGAAGTGTGCGTTTCCGTCTTGTTGCGTCGCGTTCTACTTCGACCTCTCTGGATAGGTTCAAGCTGTATATGCGTCCAAAGTCTATCAACACCTCACTGAGCCCTCTTCCGCTCTGGTAGGCTGTCGAACACACCATTCAGTTCGTCCTCAGCCACCCGAATGGGCCCGTCTTTAAAAATGAGTGCGCGTTCCGTTCCCTACCTTCACAACACTGATACGACCCCCAGACACCGTCCCCTAGCGGCAGTTGACCGCAAGAAAAGCGCAGATTTCCAACATCACTGCAACAAAGATTCAGCCTTTCAACCCCGCGTTCTTGTTACCCTGCTCGACCTCTGCATTTCAGACCATCGCAGGTGTAATCCGCATGTGTTTAGACCCAAAGGCCATGCTCAATGACCGTCGATCCCATGGGTAGTATCCTGTGCGTTCATCCCATCACCTTCCCCACATTTTCTCACCTTGCCTAAGTCCCACTGACGACTGAAACGCCATCCGACGCGAGATAGACGTCGCTCACCCCATAGCCAAAAATATGGTCGAGCTCAGTCGCACCCAAGATGAGGAACGTGGCGGCGGAACCAACGGCATGATCATCCTTGGTACGGTTTATCCCCGTGCTTTCCTTTTGAGATAGACCTACCCTGCTTCCAGCGGGAGAAAATCTCGCAGTCTCTCTCCCAGCTTGAACGCGACATCTACCCCGTCGTCTTTATCTCCGCGTACAACAAGGCCCTCAAGGAATTTCTCGAGATAGTAAACAAGATATCCATCCCCATCGACACCTCCGATCAAGAATCCTCTCCCTAATCAGAACCTCCATCGAAACAAAATCCGTCACGCGTTGGTCCGATCTCATGTACCGTCTCGCTTTTCAAGCCGTCCCTACGGTCGCAGCCGAAGACAATGGCAACAAAACGATCGATATCAACGCTATCCATGAGTAGAAAAGATTTCTGGCGGATTGATCGAGGAATCCAGCGTCCTCGACAGCATCCTCCTCAACAAGGACATCACGTGTCCAACCCTGCATCATTTCCACCCAAGCACAAAAAGAGCGAAAGTCAAACCAACAGGGAGTTTTCGAAAGAGTCAGACTGTTGGAGTTCAATCAACGTAGTCCGTATTTAGTAGCTTACCTAACACGTTCTAACCCTTTCTCTGGTGCGTGATGAGCGTGAGGAAAGAGAAGACGGTGAGGAATGCGAGGGAGCGACCAATTTTCGAGGTCTGTGCCAGGGTAATCGGAAGGAAGGTATAAGCGGCGACTGCACGTGCCGTCACACCCTTACTCCCCCGATCGATCATCGACGCCCGGAACCCCGCTTTTGGCGTTTCGATTGACCGATCATGCAAAGTTTAAGTTTGACTCCCACAGGTTGACGGCTGGAGGTATGAATCACTGATCAGAGAACGCCGCCCTGGCAGCACGCGGTCGAGGCACCCTGGAAATGGGCAAAGGGATCGTCGCTTGCCCGAACGAGGCAAATCCGTCCGCAACCAAATTGTCGGAATGCAACAACTCCCTCACGCCCCTCTTACTCCGAATTCTCATGCGCCATCCCCTGGTATCCGCTGTTACGTCTTGGCACATGGCGGGCGTCGCTCCGAGTCAGCCGTGACCATCCCGTCCTGTCACATGTCACATGGGCTGTCCACTCTTCTTCCAGACCCGAGTCCACCTTGTCACGCAGACTGTCCACTCTTCTCTGTCTACCCCCATTCCATGTTGACATCCCAACAACACACCCTCTCCCGCGCTAACAGGCTTCGCGCGCAGGCGGACATCGGCGATGCGCACCGCAAGAAGGTCCGCCAGGCTTTCAAGGCGGCGATCAATCGCGTCGAAAGTGAGGCGCGGTGCATGCCAGATGACAAGGACGAGTTAGCTGAGGAGAAGGTCATGTGGCGGAAGAGGTTCAGAGAGGCACTAGTAAGTAACCACGTACATGGCGGGTGCTAGATAATGAACTCCTTTGAGGACGGACTCGACGCAGTGCAGACGGAGGCACTCTCACTCCAGCTCGATATCGACATCGACGAAGACATTCTGGCGCGGATCGCGGAGGCCGAGAAGATGCAGAAGGAGTGGGAGGCCAGGGAAACGCCTCCAGCACCCCTAGCTGACAAAGTAGAGCCGTCGCGGATGCAGGGAACGGCTGTGGACGTCGAGGAGTCGGCGGAAGACATGGTGCTGCAGGCGGAGATGGAGAAGTCGGCGACGTCATCAGACACACAGTCTGTAGCATCATCGGGAATGAAGGTGCGTCGTAGCATGGCCGGGGCGCAATAGGGGTGCTAAAGGCGTAGCAGAGGGCCCGTGAGGACGATGACGAGGACGACCAGTCGGCACCGAAAAAGAAGGCAGGCATATTGGTACCGGTTTCAGCAAAGCCGGCGGGCAAACCAGAACCCTGTGATTCATGCCAGAAGGCACATGCTATGGATGAGTGCCGGGCAACGTCAGGCGCAGCGTGCGCACGCTGCAACCGGTTGAAAAGCAGGTGCAGCTGGGCAGCGGGTAGGCACGGTCCAAGGAAGCGGGTGCAGGTGGAGGTGGTCCCGGCCACTAAAGGTGCATAGTCTTCCTCTTGGAGTTTGAGGTGGACTAACAGACAACCAGGCGGGAAGCCGACGAAGTCAGTTGCAAAAGCTGCACTGCCCGTCACCCTCGATGAAGTCGATGACCAGGAAAGAGCGGAAGAGACGTCGGCAAAGGGGAAGGGAAAGGGGAAAGGGCAGATGACGTCGAAGACGACCGTCAGCCGCCTGGCCTTTTTCAAGGAGCGCGACCGGCTTGCCATGCGAATGAACGCGCTACACGCGCGGATTTTTCAGATCCGGGCATCCCTCCGTGCGTTGGATGTGGACCACGAGCAGGGTCTGGCAGAGTTGAACGACCACCGGCTCGCCCTGGGTTCGCTGGACCCTTTCGAATACATAGCATAGTCCACCTATTTTAGTTGCCATAGATTATGTAGTAGTAACGACAGTCCAGTCGACATAAGGGAACTTGAACAGGGGCAACAGAAGGAACAAGAAGCCCCGAAGGGGTAGTAGCATTCGAGGACTGAAACATGGCCAACACGCGATGCCATGGAAGCCGTCCCTTCCTCAAGGAATGACTCGAGTCCGGTTGTGAATTGTCGGCGGAGTTGTGACCAGACTATTTCAACGAAGGGCAGGCTCACTCGTTAGACAACGGAGATTGTGTTGCTAGCGTCGATCCAAATACTTGAAAGGGAGGACGTACGCCATGCTACCAATGGTCTACTTCTAGGCCCCTGCAAAATTATATACTGCTCGCCATATCATCAAACCGTCTTTTTTCACACACACTCGCAAAACTGTATCTGCAGATGGCTCTACTTACAACAATGCCAGTGGGGGGAATGGCGGTCAGTCCACCTCGGTTCAAGGAGATCGGGACTGTTACAGAACATGTGGTCGAGGCCGTGACTTCGAAGGAAACGAACATCGAAGCTCACGCATGCCATTGTGACAGAACACCACCGTGGAGCGATCTCGATCGCGGCCCCGCAACTCGACAATTGTCAGACGATTGCGGACCGAGGGATGTGCACCGTGACCTCTACCGAGGTCAAGGTCTCTCCTGCTCAGGCTCGGGCTGGAGAGGTGGGAGGATGAGGTCAACATTTGGCAGTTAGTACTAGGCTTGCCCTTGCCCAGGCTCGCGTAGAGCTTCGAGATCTCAGGGAGATCTGCAAGGCGGATCGAAGCGCGGCGTGTCTGACCAAGCATTCAAGACCCCGCTGTCGGCGGTGTGTCCAACCGGCGACTCACACTGAAACTTTCTTTCCGCCAGTCCGGTCAACTAACGGCAACGCAGTGCCACGACACTTTTAAGAGTGTGTCCAATCAACACACCGAGGCCCTCTCTTCCCCCCTCAACTTGAATTTGCACCAACTGTTCCAAATTGCCAGCGTCACGCCTCAGACCCGAGTGGCTTGCCAACATCACGCATGCCCCCGCCCCCCCCTCCCGGGTCCTCGTTCCGTTGGCGCGCTGGCGGCTGAGCCATCTGATGTGGCATGGCTTCAAATTGGCTCGAGCCCACTCTCGAGAGCTACATCCTAACCACTCCGAGTCCTCCGCGCGGTGTACTGGTATGTCAATGTTTCAGCTCAGGCTACTGGCATACACTATATTGATTATTGGTATCGATCATCGCCCATCTATCAGCACCATCAGCATCATGTCGCCGATGCCACTGGGGTATGCAACCTTCTACATTGACTCAACACTACACCATGTCTAACACTTGAGTAGGATACGTTATGATTATGCGTTGTAGAGCAATCGTCTCACTGGCTTGATATTATTCTACCTTTCTCCGGCTTCCATTTATCATGACTTAGTTCCTCCACTATGTACTATTTCATCACTCCACATACATTTACCTAGCAATGATTCATGATGTTCAGCGCTGGTGTTGAGCATCTGACGTAATACATTTCTCCACCGTTTCAGGCAAGTTCCTGCCTGCTGGCCTCCGTGTTAACCACAAGCACATTCAACAAGTTCCATATATCTAAGATGCCCTCTTCTCTAAAGATATTAGGGATGACTGTTATACCCAAGAGCAATAGTGGTCTTCCCACCCCTACTGCAAGCCACGCTAGTTCCTGCACCCTCTCCTGCAAGTCTTACAATTCATCACAAACCTCCTCTCTTTCCGACCTTAGGGACATATCTATATCCACTCAACCAACCTCTGATCAGACCCAAGGCGACGAAATTATTGACCTAATTGACTCGTTATGCTATTCTGACGCTTGCAACGTGGACACACTGCCCCCCTTCCACGCTCTTAACATCACTCCAATTCGCAGCAGCACACCCGTCGACTTTGACCTACCCACTCAGGAAACATCCTCTCATATCAATACAGACTACTGTGAAAATATTGTTCAGGTTCTTCAAGATCCATTCTTTGATACCCAGGTCAATGCCAGCTCTCAAATATCATGGTTATATGACTCACCATTGCACAGACGTTCGACAATATTACTCCTGCAGAGTTCAACTTAATCACATCATTTTTCTCAGAGACAAGCAATTATCAGCGTCGTGTTAAGTAGGTCTTCAATACGTCTTAGCTACAGTTCTAATCACTAACGCTAACAAGGTTGACCTACATTCCGGAACATCTACAACTCATCGCCATGGTTCCGTACTCAATTCATGAAGCACCAATTATATATTTCGGGGAATGTATCCATGATTTGTTATCATCACACCACCATCCTAAGATTTCATCCGGTGTTCTCTTCAACCCTGGGATTGACACCCCAAGCAGGGTAATAATCCCCGACCTTCGTCTAGACCTCCGTCCCCATGACCGTGCCCCCTCATTCGGCAAACCAGTTTGGGTTGGGGAGTGTGGATTCAGCCAAGATGAGGCTGGGCTGATGTGCAAGCTACAAGCTGTCGCAGATGCAACCCCTCAAATGGATGTTGCGCTTATGGTTTGCATCCGTGAACGAAGATGTAACCTACCCCCTGCAAATCACCCAGTCTCCTCTGGCCCTATACTTGGAGAATCGACATTCATTCCTGAACCCTTACCTGATGGTGATGCCTTTTTGCCTGTTGTTGTCAACGATGTAAAGTGGCTTGAAGAAATCGATCTTATCAAGATCTGTGTCTTTCTTCGGGGACAAGATGGCAAGTTTGATTTCAAAGGAACAAGCGCATTGTCTGCACGGGGGGTAAGTGGTTATCCATATTCATTTGTAATTTTGTCGCTAATGTATGTTAGTCCTTGCATCCTACAATGGAGGTACAAGACATTGAAGCAATGCTCAACCTGGCCTCAAAACGGCTGCTACTCCGCATGGCTGACATGATGGAGGATAACCATGCTGACCTTGCGGCCATCAATCAGATTCGCATATCCTCAGAGACAGCCACATTTCCCATTGATTGGTCAACTCTCCTTCGGAATGTGCGACAGACAATTTACCATACTGCCTATTCTCGTTACCTTGCATACCGGCGACCCCCAAAGAACAGTAAACGGAAACTAGAGAATATCTCCGTCTCCAATCAGGAATTCCACCACCCTGATAAGTCTCCTGCTCGTCCCGGGTCCCCTTCCAATGCCCCTGCTAGTGGGCCAGCCAAAAAGAGGTCGAGAAACAGGCGAAGGAGAGACAAGAAGCGTCAAGTTGACACATTTCCATTGGGCAAAAAGGTTGTGGAGTAAATACGTAACATAACCTAAGGCCTTCTATAGTGTTGTACCAAGATATTGATAGTGTATGTACGATGGGGGAGATCAATGACGATGCACTTGTACTACTAGTCCTGTACGGTGCTCAGGCTGAGTCAGGAAGGGATATGAATGAAATGTGCAATGTGTGTGAGAATGCTGAAAATTAGTACAATTGCCAACCCTTCATCGTCCCTACTAAAGATGATCCAGAGGGTTGAGGAGGGTAATAATGACCACCTGAATTGAAGTACCCCCATGACACAGCTTATAATCCCAGCCCACGAGCAGATCGGCATCAACAATGATATTAATGATTCAGTTGGTGAGCTCGAGTTCGTCTTGGACAGCTTCAAGGGAGTAGTCATGCAAATGGTGAGAGTCCAGCTGAGGATTTTGGACCATGAGAATGCCCTCAGGCTGATCGAGTGACCCTGAACGTAGGTTGTCGTCACCTGCTCAGATGGTAAGCGCATTTCTTTTGTTCTCTCGCAACATATCGTCTGATTTGGGTTGCACAGGACGAAGCATGATGCATCGACACGACGGGCTAAGGCTTGCGATGTGTTCACCATGTTCTGAGCCGGAGCTCGATACATCATTAGAACGGGTGGACTGGGTCCAACAATTGATCTCGCATGGAAAGCATTTGACACGTTCGTCAAGTCTGTTCCCAAAGACGAACTAGAACCATTCGTTGTCCCTCTTCGTCGAAATATCGAAAGCACGGGCGCTCCGGGACCAATGTGCCCGGGTTTAGCCTTCCAAAGGGTGTGGTGCCTGCCGTGCCGATCATCTCGCCATGGGAAGCAACGAGCAGCGTAGAAACGCCGCCTATGCGATCGGGGACCTCGTCGAGCGCAGTGGTGAATCTGCCATCAAGCCATTTGTCGTTCCCTTCACTGGTCCTCTCATTCGTGTTGCCATGCAAGCGACGACTTATCTGCCTGGCATCAAGATTGCGATCCTGTCTGTGCTCACTACAATGCTGGAACAGATACCAAACCACGTCAAGCTGTTCTTCCCGCAGCTGCAGCGGACGTTTGTCAAGCTCGTCAGCGATGCATCCAGCATCGTCGTACGCACACGCGCACTGCGGACGCACTTGGCGTTCTGATGCGCAGTCAGCCGCGTGTGGATCCAGTGGTGACAGAACTTATTGCTGGTTCCCAAGGGAGCGAGGAGGTGATTGCGGCAAGCTATGTGTTGGCAGTCGTGCACAGCGCATCGGTGCATGGAGGGGTTGGCAACAAGGTCGGGGGGACATGCACCGAGTTGGTCCACGAAGTGTTCCATGGGACGCACGAAGGCCAGGCAAGCAAATTCACCATTTGTGGACAACGAACTGACACTTGGACAGACCATTACGTACAAGCAATGGCAAGTCTCATCTCATCCTTGTCAATGAACCCGCAGTCACTCAAGTCGATCGTCAGGTAAACAAAATCCATTCTCTGGAGGTTACAACTATTGGGAATGTGTCAACGTCGCTGAGAATGAGAGACTCGGAACCAACAACCCACATAAACTAATGACTTATTGCTGTGCTAATTTGCCGAATTCTGAGTCATCAGGAAGGCGCGCCATCATTGTCGAAAGCTTCTCGAGCTAAATCACGGTATAAGAGCACAAATACATGGTGGCATCGAATAGTGGCAAGAAACCCTCTGTCATTGGTTGGGCCAGGGCCGATGTGGACTATGGCATCTGCGAACACCGGCTACTCTCCATGAATGAGATCATATCTTCACGAAGGTGCGGAGAACTCACCAAGTCATCAAGAGTAAGAGGTGGACCATGATGGGCGATTTGTTCAAGGTCATGAAATGTTCTACTGGGGCATGCTTGGGCGAGGTGCCATCATTGATGGCGGATTGTACTCGAGCGAGCTGCTTCCGCAGTGCAGATTGCAGCCCAGTCCCGCGCTCAAGAACATGTTTGTATTGACTCGTTTGCTGCATTGATGGTGTGTTGCAATCGAGTTGTGACACCGATAACTTGAATCGTAGTTTGACGTGAATGGATATTCCTCTGGTAATGTAAGCGGACCAGTACTTATACCATTCCACCTAGGTACAAGGAATGCCACGTCAAATCGAAAGGGCTGAATTCCTGCCATGATCTGACTCATCTGCAAAACCACATGCCGTTTGACGTGACCCACGTAGGTGTTCCTCCGATTGCAACTCTAATATTCAAGTGAATACAATTTAGGGTGGTTGTCAATCGGCTTACTGGAAAGAGAGCAGATTCATCATAGCCGGAGGCCGTCGGCTATGTCTAGTGAGTGGACTTGTCGATGGTGGCTTTGGCAACCTGCCTAAGATTCTGGCACGAAATGAGTATAAGAAAATAAGAACAGGGAAAATGTGACAATACTCTTTGAATTCCAGTGCTATACACCGCTCTATAAGTCGAGTACGTACATCTGGCCCAAGCATGTCAACGACAGTACGTACTTCCAAACAATAGCTTGAAATCACGACTTACATAACGGTGCAAATGCACAACAAATCAAATTCAGCATCGAGCTGGCTTCGAATCTCTCCTTGGATCTGTTGAATGCGTTTTGCACCAAACTTGCACGATGCGATGGACAGACGTGTAGGACTTGAAAGAGGAAGACTGCCTAAGAGGTAATGAGCGCTGTTGGAGGCAAGAGTACGAAAGCTAATGAATATGCGATCTCTGAGTACTTCTAGAATCTCCTTTACCTGATCCTCCAATTGGGTGAGAGCATTGACTGCGAACAAGCAACTGGATGAATTACTCGTAACCCAGAACAGACCCCAGGGGTGCTCACCAAGCATCTGCAAACATTTCAGCGTCGTCATCCTCATTTCGCGAGGTCTAGTGCTTGTATGTCCTTTGTAATATTCCTCACTACGGCATCTGGTTCTGATGCTTTCTAGCATATGCACGACATTTGGCCGAGGAGATCCTGAATGCTGTTTAGCAAATAAACTATATCCAGAGACAAGCAGTCTATACAGAAATCATCTCCTGAAATGAGCTGCATTCTCCCTGGGTCTTGATCATGCTTGAGTGCTTTCTGAAAAGCATTGATCTCGGCCTGAATTTCAAAGCGTTCATCTTGTGACATGAGCTTCGCCTGGATGATACCTCTAAGACGACCTAAGTTACGACGAAAACACGACACCCAGACACACATACTGTCTGGGAAGAGCTCGTTCACTGGCAAAACGTCCACGAAATAACGAAATCCCGCGTCAAGGACCTGTCATCGGACCTCCAGTCCTTGATTTTGGATGCAAAGACAATGGACATGGGGAGAGATCTTGCTTACTTCCTGAGAATCCTTCATCTTTCCAATCGCTGATTTTCTTCACACAACAGTTCCACCTGTCTCACATAGTATCTGGTGGTGTCCCATTGCCGAATTCCGCCTTCTGCCATTACACGACGTTGGCTAGTCCGTATCGGAAAGGCCAAATGGGTTTTTCCCATTTGTACATCTCGTCTTACACTCTCCTACGTTGACTGCCCTCATCCGTGCGAGACGGAATCATCCATCGGCAACGACTGCGATACAAGAGGAGAGATGTTTCCTTGCTGTCGGTCAGGCAAATACCCAAGGCGAAAGCGAGCTTCTCTCCGCAGCCACATACTTCAGTCAAAAAGTATTGCACTTCTGGTACTCCAAATATGTACATTTCCCTATATATCTAGTTCCATCCGACGTCCGGCTGTACATACGTGGAGCTGGGTCGGCCGCTCTAAGTGGAATTTAAACAATGAACGGGTGACTGTCGGATGAGTTTGAAAATGGGCCGACGCGTATTTCGACTATTTCGCTACTGAAAGGTCCGACCATCCCTCCCGGCGCATCCCGAAACAGTCTAATTATAGAATAGTGTTGCGGAGCGCTTTCAAGTTGCACCCGCCTCGTTTGTGCTTCCGGACCATCCAAGATGGCAGATACGCGCTCCGTATCCGCCGTACCGACCTGGGCCTCTGAAAAATTCCCTTCCGACCGCCTGGCCAACCACACCCTCAATCGGCGTAATAGAACCATACCAGTGGTGAATCTTCCTACCAGCCAACGACTGCCTTCCTCTGCCCCTTCTCGACCATGATTCAGACGGTACGTATATTCGACACGTTCCTCTCCTTTTCGCCAACCAACCGCTTTGTTGATCGGCCGTGTCATCCCCTTCTCACCAATCAACCACTTGATTGATCAGCCCTAGTCAACATGCCTCCAGCGCAAGGCTCCCGAGGGGAACAGCGCAGCGTCAACCATGGATTGGGACAGCATTTCACCTCGCCACGCCAACCTCGCAATCACAAAAAAACGGCTACGTTTGTGAAGATACCAGATCGGGATCGTAAGCGCCAGCACCTTCTTGATGAAGTCAAGGAGCTCCTGAACTGTCCAAGCACCGGATCCCACTCGAAGGTCAACGCCTGGACACCCCCGCCTCCCAATCCAGATCACGACGATGAGTTCCAGCCGATGCTCCCGTTCGCTGCCGACGGCGATCCAGAGCCCAACCCACCATGCGACCCCCTTCCTGTTGACTTCAACGTTGACAACGAATCAGAGCCCACCAACCCGAAATCCATGGTGACGAGGACCGCGCAGATCTCGAATCAATTCGAGAACTGGAAGGCCATCATTCCTACTCTAGTAGATCCTTACCTCACACACCTGAAGCAAACCCTTGGCCGACCCATTCCAATCCCACAATCTACCATCTTCCAGTGCAAAGCAGGATGCCCCCTTAAAAATCATACCATTCTTGCGCTTTTTTTTATGATTGTGAGTACTCTTCCATTGAGTGATCCTAATGCTAATGTTTCGTTCGAAGACTTCACAACCATCACAGTCCATTCGTGTTCGTGCGCCTCGCTTGCGCAGGTGCTCGTGTACCATGGTCTATTCCCCACAGCACCTTCGCAACCTCGCATGGCCGTCTCCGTCGAACTTCTGTCATTCTACCGTGCACTTTTCGAACGCTCGTGTGATGCTGTCAATGCCTTAGCGATAGCCCTCAACACCCACTATACTCGCCGTGGATACCGCATGACAAACAAACAGGTTCGTCCATGTTATTTATATCTACTGAAACTTAGACATGTCACCAGGGCACCACCATTCAAGAGCCATTCCAGCGGAGTCTCAGTCGAGCTATTCAATGGTTCGATATTCTGCAGGTCGAACTGGAGCTCCGCGTCGACGCTGTCCTGGCAGAATGTCGCCAGCGCATTACTCAACACTCCACACTTCTTGACCTTGTCAACCCCGCACCCCACACGGATGGCCCTGATGATCCCCCTGAGGAACGTCAGGAAGCGCCGGAATGCCCTGGGTGCAACGAACCCACACCGATGTGCCATCCCATACTGAGCCAGAGGTGCCCCGCTTGCTTTGGTGGATCAGTGTTTGGCCGACCACTAACGGAGGGCGGGGATATACATGTTGCCACAGATAGCAACTTCCATCATCGTCATCGCCGATCTGCGGGCGACTGCCCCTCATTCTATCAGCCTCACTACTTCCTTCCGAAGTCGGAAGTTGATACTATTGGACAACGTCTCGACCGTGCTCGGAAACGGGCACCTGGTCGGCCACCAACCGCAGTCCCAGACGAAGCTGTTGACCAATGTGAAAACTCGTACGAAGTGGCAGATGGGAAAAAACAGAAGACCTCGATGGAGAGTTTTGACGACACGGGACTCATGGCTCTGATTTGTCGCCATGACATACCGCTTTTCTTCGCCAACATCGACACGCCAGGCGAGCAACAAAAATACTGCATTGCAATTCTTGAACACTTATTTTCCTTCCTTCCGCCCCAAGCTACTGTTGTTTTACTATATGACATTGGTTGTGTGATGCATCGCTCTGTTGCCTGGGTATGTATTCTTTTGAACGGTGACGCCATAGCTTAAACACACCTGTGACAGTTCGATATACTTGACCAACCGTATCTCCTCTCGACTCCGCTTCGCCACCACCACCATGCACGCATATGGCCATGATTGGGCATGTCAACTTGTATATAACCCACGCATCATAGAAGGCCTAGGTTTATCCGACAGAGAGGGAACCGAAAGACTATGGTCCCGATTTATCGAGCTTATCGGCATCGAACGCTCATCTTCCGTAAGTACTCTTGGCAATCATCGACGCTGTCCCACGGAATTGATTCCATCTTCCAAAATAGCGCCAGCGGCGGATCTGGCTAATCGACAGGCAAGCCGTTGCTGTCGGCAATGAGATGCTCCGTGACCTGGGGCAGTGGCTCAAATGACGCGCAAAGAAAGGTGTCGCTGACCAACGCGAAGCCGCGCAGAAAGTGCTGGACAGCTGTGGTGTACTCATTAACGACCTCCGAAAGCAATGGTCGGACCAGCGAGCCACCCAGTTATCTGTCCGCGCCCGTGAGGCCCCTTTCCATTTCGTATGTAAGACCTATGACATAATATATATCCTTCACAGATGCACCAGCGAAGTTGAAAAAAGAGTTAGACAGTGTGCTGATATTACAAACGGAGCTTGAAGCCTCAGAGCGTGCATTGCAAACCGCACGAACGGCCATAGAAAGGAACGAATCAGCTTTAGGTGCACTTGATGCACTGGACAGCATGGAACGGACCCACCGACGCTTGCAGGAAAAGGTAGATGGTCTGTACTCCTCGCTTAATGTCCATGACAATTTCCCGGAACTGGAAGGCGTTAACCTGGACTTTGTTCGGATACTTCTGATGGCGCGTGACCTCAAAATCAACATACGCAAAAGGGCTGTAGGCAGTTTTTTTGAATGGGATAAGCTTGACCGTGCTGTTGGCGGTAAAGACAAACCGCTGGGTACGATCACACCTATTATCCATCTACTAACGCTCATTTCCGGCGCAGGTACGAAGCTGCACCAGCAGACACACAAAGCTATCGCTAAGCGTCAACCTGCTCTCATGTCGGCGATCCGCAAGTACAATCGGTATTGTGAACAACTCGAACAGCTGCATGACCCCAGCTGCGCCCTTCCGTTGCCGTCCCCACTCCCAACGACACTTGCTGACCTGCGCAGTGATGAGACACTCTTACAAGACATTTGGATTACTCCGGCAGAAGAACATATACCTCGGTGGCTGCAAGACCGTGAAGTTCGAGAAGGAATCAGAGCGCTTCTGAAAAGAGATCGATGCTGTGAAGAACAGCTCCGCCTTGGCACGGAGGCTGACAATATGTGCCGCTGGTTCGGCCTGGAACTCGCCACGGCAGAGCTGGCCATGCGCCTCCCTGAATGTGAGACATCAATGTGTCCTGCGAACACGCTGACCTCCTTTCAGATTCCCGGTATCGAGTAATCATAGAGCAAAATCGCGAAACTTTGCTTCAAATTCAAATGCAATGGGCCACTCCCTTGGCGTCCGCGGTTCGCTATGCATCTCGTGCAGAAGAGGCTGTTCAGCAGGTCGTCATCCTCTCGGGACAAAAAACTACATGCGGCACAGAATACGTATGGCTGCCGCCAGTTGTCTATGATGTGCCCTCCATCGACACGGAGGACGAGCCAGCTGATTATGGAATTTACGAAGAACCCGAAGCGATACCTCTCACTCCAGAGGCTGTACTCTTAGGAGATGTTCTGGACAGTGCGGACGAAGAAGACGGCGTGAATAACGAGAACGAAGAACTCCACCTATCCTCCATTCACATCGACTGGCAGCTTTCTGACGTATGTCTTCTTTATTGGTGTCGGGAGCCCTTTCTGATGGGAAGCATGCTTGCAGAACCTCACCCTCGATCCCTGGATTCCCCCCACGGCACTGCAAATTACAGAGGGTCTGCTACTCGAGCGTGTTCGACCACCCACCGATGGCTTTGGTTCTCTCGTATTCGAACCCAATGAGCTATGTATGCTGCGTTCAGATAACGAACGCCTCAACGACACTTGTGTGAACGGGTGTGCGGCCCTTCTCTTCTCTCAGATTGTCACTGGCGATTCATCTATCGCCGTCCTGTTGACACACGATCTCCCACGCATACGGTACAATGCAACCAACGAAGTTCTCTGGCGGAACACCTCACGAACCCATTTTTGGGAGAAATCGATCTGGATCATCCCCATTCACCGTCCATCAAGCTGGGGACATTAGGTCATGTGTACCATTTATTTTGATTCGAGACAGATACTACTTTTTGACAGTCTCGCAGAACATCATCCGTGGCAGAGGGATGTTCAGGCAAGTGGTGGTCTGTATGACGCAACCGCAGTGATACTAAACTTGTTTTAGGACATCATGAGGCTGATTGCACGTCTGACAAAGATTGCCTTAGCACGACGAGGTGTTCATATCCCACTTCCTGCTGAATGGACAGCACAACCTGTTGTGGTCGGTTGTGCTTCACACGAGTCATCGATACTGACACGATGCATGCTAACCCTTAGGCACGGCCACTTCAAACCAACGCAATCGATTGCGGGGTCTGGGTTCTCGCGCAAATAGCGGCAGTGTTGCGCAGGCGAGACCTCACGGGATTGGAGGAGGACAGCATGTCCGTATTCCGCCGATATTTATTGTCACTTGTACTTCAAATGCCTGCAGTCACTGAGTGCGTAGTTACTGTGACCTACGTATGTACTACGAGCAACATTGTACCTTTACCTTCGCCCCCGATATGGGTGTGACTGAGCAGTACAGGCGGTCGAGGTTCGCTCTGACTCACATTGCAGTTACACTGTTTCTTGATTCCCGCGTACGTACGACTAACCTCTGCTGAGCCATGCTGCACCTGGCGATGGGTCTGGGTATTGGGATCAGGTTGGATCGAAGCGCCACTTGATGATTTCGATCATCACCCCTCATCTCGGCCACGCAGCTATGATCTGACACTGTCACAGGCCCACTGCGGGTTCCACGTAATGACTCGGACAATGAGTCCCAGTGAGAAATGACAAGCGGTAAATCGAGGCACAGCTATGGAGATGTATAAAAGCGTTCCAAGCTCCTATTGGCATCGATCAAGAGATACTTATATAATACTTGTCCACGCTAACTAGATCTTGGTTGCTCTCCGTTACCACGCCGTATGCGCCTTGTATACATGCACTCTCCAACTTCAATATACATGCGTTTTCAACCAAACTGCCCATCATGGACACCGATTTCCAGAGGGAATAGTGGTGTATCTGTCGCAAGTACTGTAAAGGACTTCGCAGGCGTCTCAAATCAGAACGGACCTGGTGTCGACGCTTACAGCACTCTTCAGAAGATGAAAAACATGGGATACGAACAGCGCACCTGTCCGACCAATTTCGAGCGCAACTAGATGCCATTGCGCCCCAGGCCGGTCCTTCTGCTGACTCGGAGCGACCGGAACGTCGACCTCGTGCAGATGATGAAACGGATACACGACCTATACAACAACAGCGCATGGATGACGAGGCATGTAATACTATGTATACTCACCCGATCACGTTCTAGATATAACTTAGGTGCCGGGCGGGGACCAGTCCGATTTCCATCCCCCGGGCGATGACGACGACCCCCCATCGCATGACCCAAACAATAATGGTGATGGCCCGTTAGACAACCCGGATGACAGACGTGATCGAGAGCAACGGCGATGGCCCATTAGACAACCCGGATGACAGACGTGATCCAGAGCATGGAGACAGACGGCCATTGAATCACCTTGAACAGGAAGATCGACCCCCGGAGAGGCCCTTCGATTCTCTTCCCCACCATCGTACCACTCTTGGTGACCTCGATCTCTCTGAGCTCGAACAAAGCGCCTGTCTTGACTTCCTCCAACGAGATATAGCTTTCATCCGATCGCTACGAGATGCAAAATTAGATGATCCCGGAGGACTATCTGACGAGGCTCTCAAACGGCTTCGAGATCCACCGCAAACCCCACCTCAAATCGACGATCCCATCATACAACTTGCTCTGGGTATCTCGATCCGCAATTGAGTCGCGGCCACAAATCAAAACAACCACGGAAGTATACTATGTACATACTATGGCAAGCATCGCAGAGTGCCGATACTGAGATGGTCGGTCAGTCGCTCGTGTGGTCTTTGCCGTCACCCCTGTTCCGGAAGACCCCTCATACTCCAAGCCCTTTTGGATTGCCCAGGTCGGAATTCACGAACAGACTGACAAAACTCTCGCCATTCGTTAGGCCACTTATTCTTGGTGTCTTCCAGCATCTTCTCCGCTTGGTTTTGTAAGGTACGGAAGTGTCGGTCGGCTGACAAATCATATTGCCGGAAAACAGGCTGATAAACCCCGCTTGACCACTCTTCGATCGCCTGAATGACCTAAAGGAACATATGATCAGCAAAACCGCCCCAGTAGAAAGGGGTGGTATGGAACGAGCCAACGCACCAGCAGAATAGCTCGAGCAGCGTCAGCGGCAGAATATCCCCCAGGTGGGGTTTGATCGAACTGTCCGGGACCTGCCTCGCCAAATAGCAATGCATGCAGAACCTGAATAAGAGCGTCATCCCCAAAACTCTCTCTTGCTTGTTCAGGCTGCGCAGCCAGTTAGATAGTGAAATATGTAATGAATTAAAGGTAGGGCCCACCACATGAAAGTAAGGGCAATCTTTCAGCAAGGTTCGCGCTTTAATGGCTGCTCGGGGTCCAACGCCACCAGAAGAAATGCCGTACTGGGCGACTACTAGCACCCTTGCGGTGTCTAATGCATGTGCTTCGTGTTTTGAGCACGGCAGGAAGTGAATTCGCTCCAAGTCTAGGCGCAAGCGTTCATCAGCAATGCGCAAGCCAAAGATCACGTGCAGAAGTTGGCTCATTGCACCCATTTTCCGGGCTTCCGTCAGGTCGATTCCTAGTGAGCGAGGGATGTTTGTTATTAACCCATAATGTCTTTGGCCCGTGTAATTGCGGTGTTGCCCTTGCCGATCCACCAGGGCATCCTCCTGCGGTCCAGCAGCGCAAAGGTCTGGAAAGTACTGCCGGAAAAGGGCAGTATAAAGCTGCCGGATCAAGGCAACAGAAAGCGCGATCTTGAAATGCTTTGTGTGGTGCTGCAACATATGACTGATTTCGTCCCCAGTCCAAGAGTAAGAACTGCCAATTCGCGGAGTTGTGCGACAGAATATATAGGTATCCTGGTGGATCACTTCCTTCCGAAGGAGCGTAAGGACTTGAATAACAACAGGCCGAAATATTCCAAGATAAAATACCATGGAGGAGGAAAGAACAGGAGGCAGAAACCACAAGCAGTCTTGCCTATACCGGCCAGTCTGCTTCGCAGCAGGTTTCGCAATTGCCAAGTTCCCATCGATCAAGAATAGACCGCGGCTGGCACCTGTTTGAGGACATAGATCATACTGGAGTGAAGCGAACTGAAATCCGCGCGGGGGAACTCCGCAAGTGAGAGCGACGGCGACGAGCAGGCGGGTAAGTATCTCATCATTACGCGATAGCCATGCGAGCATCTGCTCTTCATTTTCAAAAGACTGAACCACTGCTTCCGCCACTTGTGTGATATGCGGCTGCAGGAGACTGGAATTCTGGCGGAAGATAGATTTCGGGTCGCTGAGGTCGTCCGAGAGTTGGGAAGGATCTGGAAAAGAGGCAAAAACATGACTAGTTTCTTCTGTGAGTGATTGGCTAAGCAAATATTCGATTTCAATGACAATGCGACGGGCTTCTTGTCCCAAATCCATCAGGTTGATGCGATGGCTCTGCCCAACCGTATCAATGATGACGGTCGTCCCGTCGGGCTGGAATCCATGGCCGATGGCGGCACTTTCCTGGAAGGCGGTAGGTCCGGCAGCAAACCAAACAGACTTTAACCGGTCGTAAGGCGTGAAGTAATCATGACCTGGAAGGACTCGCAGCCATTTCTCTCTCTCTCGGTGAATGACTCTGAGGCCAGTGTTAGGCCAAATTTTTGAAGTGTGAACGGGGTAAATGGTTACCTTAGAATTCCAATTGCAGTACTACGCTCAGCCCCTTCTACCGCTGTCCCACCCTCTTCCTGTAACTCTTCTTCAGTATCTTCATCATCTTTATCATCTTCCTCGCTGCTATCTTCGCTACGGTCACTGCCGTTGCCATCGCTGCTGGCGCTATTCACCCTATTGTGGCTGCCTTCCTCACTGGCTATTGTTCCATCACCTTCAAGTTGATCACTAGCAGACTCAAAAAAAACAAACGCTTGCTGTGAACTGGCTTCCAAGCGAGCGGTGTGAGTGATGATGGTGAAGAACCAGTATTGCAGGATAGCGCAGTCGTGTGTAAGCCCATTCGCAGTTTGAAATCGCAGGCTGCCTTCTGGAGAGAGCTTGAGTGAGAGCAGGAAGAGAAACTGATCCGTTGGGCATCCCATCTGATCAGTTCCGTGAATCTCATGGCAGACAAGAGAAACCAGTAGGTTATGAACAAGCGGGTAAAGGGTACTCCCGTCATGTGCATCCATTCCAACCAGGTGGTTGTACAACGCGTCAGTCGACAGGACCTGTTGCTTGCTTGATACAACAGAAAAGCTACCAAGGTGCTTGGTATAC
This sequence comes from Leccinellum rugosiceps, assembly GCA_038089755.1. Lineage (NCBI taxonomy): Eukaryota > Fungi > Basidiomycota > Agaricomycetes > Boletales > Boletaceae > Leccinellum > Leccinellum rugosiceps. The sequence goes on along the minus strand of JBBPLL010000328.1, from coordinate 11,100 downwards.
TGCTGTTTCTTGAGCCGAGAAAAGTAACGAAACCGGAGCAGTAGGCACAACATCTTCAGCATGGTTCTTTTGTACCCAGTATACGTCCCCCCCCCTAATTTGCGGAAGTGAGCCTTGGTGCTTGACAAAGGGAATGAACGACATAAGACTCATTGTATAAAATGCAGCACTTACCCAGCAGTGAGCGCCTTTCGAATAGAGGGGTGGCAGCCGTCAAGGAAGACGTTGACATCCTTGAGATAGCGGAGTAAGAACTTGCCAAGTCTACCCAATCCCCTTTCAAGAGCAGCACGTTTGGCGGGTAAAGATGCAAGATTCCTCTCCATTGGCATCGCTATCAGCTCCATTAGCCACGAAATGTTGGTGTCTTTGAGGCTGCGAAGGTACTCTGGCCACCCAATTGCTACCAAGTGCGGAGCGCTGAGCGATGGAAACGGGCGATTGCGAGGGATCGTGGGCTGGAAGGACCGCAAACTAGGATGGCTAGGAGTCCAGTCTTCGGGAAGAAGAATCACACTGTCGCTCAGCTCTGAGCGGCCTCCAGTTGTGTCGAGAATCCCTAGCCTATACGGCCTCAAAATGTACCGGGGCTGACTTGCCTGCTTATCGGGGCGCTTCATATCCTTGTGAACCTTCCGATAGTGGTCGCCCATTGACTTCCAGTTAAACCACCGAGGAACTGGGCAGATGGGGCATTTGTAGGAAAAGATGGGATTTAGACCGGGAATGGCGTCAGAAACTGTTTCAGGAAGATCAAATACGGTCATATGCTCTGGAACGCCATGAGCAGTAAATAGATGCAAAATAATTTCTCCGTAGATTTGTTGCCTCCGCACTCCTTTGAGGGGGATTTTGAGATCTGATGCATGTTTTTTAGATTGTATATGGTGCCGGAGATATCCAGGGGGGAACAGCTGGCCGCATTTTTCACATACAAAGCCGAGGGGGCCAAAATACATGTGCAGCTTGTACAAGATGGCGCATTGGGTGATGGGAGTCGATGGGCAACCCTTGGAGGGGTCAACATGCGATTCTTCCTGGCAAAGGGATTCAACGACACCATAACCAGCAGCCGAAGCTGGCATCTGCATTCCAGCTGGGTAACCAGCATTTCCTTTGGGAGCCCTCAATCGAATTTTCCTCTTCGCAAACACCTGCCTCAAGTGTAACTGGGAATTCCCATTGTTATCGTCAGATGTGCGGTCTGAGTACTCAGAATAGCTGTCCTCTGAGTCGGATTCTGAGTCATGTGGAGGTAAATAGGCAGAAAGCGACGATTCTGAGTGGGTTGAGCGCATGGAAGCTAAATTGGAAACAGCTGCAGATTGACGAAAAGCTGGGTCTGAGAAGGGAAGAGCGACATAAGTGGACCGGGTAGCTGGTTCGAGGATGGGAAGTAGGACGCAGTCCATGATCTTTCTGCGGCGAGAGTAGGAGGCCATTTTTGAAGGAGGAAAATACGCAAGAAGTCCTTCGGCGCGAGCAACCATTCAGGTCGAAGTGGAGCACAGACTACGAGAAAAAAAATGGAGGTCAAAATGCTGTAAGGCAGACTAATTGCTGCTCGATTGACCTGTTATCGGAGCCTGCTGGCAGGCCCGGATCTGTAAAACCGCCCCGGCTTAGCGAGTGTTCGATGCTGGATTGATGCAGCTCGTGACCCAGCGAAAAGGGAAGTTTACCAAGTTTGACCCACAAGTGTTTCGAACTCAGGCGAGCCAACCAGCGCTCGCAAAACCACCGAAATCATTGTCTGCCGTAGACTGTCCTGGCCAAGGAGAAGAGGCTCCGAGGGAGGCGGGGATCGCGAGATCCGAATCTGCGAGCTAAACCCCAAGGGGAAAGGTAGTCCTGATAAGTTAAGTTATCTATAATTTAAGGTCCTTTCGGATGCAGTAAGCTTATGAGAACGCACAGGATGTTTTGCAGAAGGTGAGGCTACATATTTATATAGGCACTTCGCTATCCATTGGAAGTGTGCAAACGACCTGAGATAATCCCACGGAGCGGGACCCATTGGGGGGGTTGACAGTGAGCACTAAGCTGCCAAAAAGGAAACATGCCACAACAGGATCATATTTGGGCATAAAATGTGATCCGGAAGTCGAAGTAGCTGCCTGTTGGTGACCAACGATCATATCATCGCAATGAATCTGGGGAACGATGGCACCAGTGTCTTCTACTCGATACATGACCGGTGAACCCTGACACTCAGCCCCGCTAGTAACAAGCGGAACTTTCGGACGGAGGGAAAGTACTAGGCAACAATCACATCGTCCAGACGGTCTCAGTGACAGCCCATAGTAAGACCCATCTTCCAAGGGAGCTGATCCTTGGCCAAAAGAGAAGAATTCGATAGGGAGGTCAACACCGGAGGAGAGAGAAGCCGCATCATGTTTCCAGAATGTTTTCGAAGGTGCATATTCAAACCGTAGCGGCGCTTGTGCGCCACGTCCGCGACTTCATAATAATTCTTTCAGACCACACCACAAATCAACCGGAACACGAGAAGTGCAATGAACAGAAACCCACTATGTGTTCTACTTAGAGACGAACTCAACACTAGTATTAGCATGCCTTGTTTCGTTTCACTGACCTCCGCTCTCCAAACTGCTTTATAGTGCGAAGTAAAACATTGTTGGAGAATATTGCAAGTCTGTTCCGTAAAACATCGACAGAATAATACTTACATCCAGTGAGGCAGATCATATCGACATATTTCTCCACTTTTTATTCTTTGTCCTCGCTTTTATTTACTGCTATTTGTGCCTACGCTCTGCGCATCCCACTTGCTCTGTGCATTTGGGCTGCGTGACTAATGAGAAAGGAAGAGGCGCTGTGTAAGCGCGGTGAAATTAAACGTACAAGAAATGGTTGGGCGAAAAGCCGTAGGCTTTTCCGGTTCCGAAACTGGTCCCGAATCTGTCGGGCGAGAGCGCACTGTGTGGGCGGGATGGGCGCCCAACAGCGTAGCTCGTCCCGACAGGTGTCGAGTAACGCAGCGTCGGACAGATATGAGTTTGGGCAAGTGTCTGTCCGTGAGCTAAGAGAGGGAGTGGTGGGTGGGTACAAAAAGGTGTGAACGATGCATACTAATAGCTAGTAACAAAGAGTGACTACTGTAGGAGTGATACGAAAGAAGGAAAGAGACAAAAAGACACTCCGCTTCTCACTCGCAGGCCCAAGTTTGACATGGTTCCTCGCGACCGCCTCGTCAATCAAGCTTTGCAAGCTCTATCCCTCATCGTTCCTGCAAAAGAGGCCTTCACTCTGCACTTGGAATTTCTTCGGGCGTGGTCCCAACGGAATTCCACGCGTTGACTTATGCGCTCACGAAGGTTCTGGAACTTGGATTGTCCTACCCAGGCGGTCATCACGCATCTCGTTCGACTGATTGGGAACAGTTCTTTGCTCTGAGCACTGGTCACACCGTGTCGTGCTCCACTTCCTTCCGATCTGAGTCCGATTCGGCGAGTCACTAAACCGTGAGTCAATTGGTGAGTCATATATTATTTGCTGTCCTGACACTGACGCCGAGCTTCTCTTTCTTAGTAGAACGCAGAACGACAAATTGTTACCTCCGCCGCCGATGACTCGGAGCTGCCATCTCCCCTCTGCTGCAAGGTCGCCGTACTGATTACATCAATACGCTCGCTAATCGAAATTTATTTCAGACAAGATCCCCCTAGATCCTAGATGCCGAAGAAACAGCTGGGACCGTTCTGTGGGAAATCTGGGTAAGATATGGGCAACAAAATACCAATGTAGCTGTCGGCGCGCCAAGTCCCCGACTCCTTTGGAAGACCCCAGTGGGTAAATAATGTCGTGTTTGATACATTCGAGATTGCGAGCCAGACCAACAAACTCATTCAATGGAATGCGGATCCAGCCAAACACGAACGTCGTGAATTTCGTCAGACGCATATACAAGGTTAGGTGGTCTTCGTAATGCAGCAGCGACGACGGAAAAACCATATCGATGCTGCAAAAAGCCTGAAAGGAAGCCGAATGATGTTTCGGTCGGAACTAGGTAGAAGGACTCCATGTTCCAGTTTCTCCGCAGCTGCATCGATCGTCAACTTACGAAGAAAACCTCGACATTCCGCAAAATCCGCCAAGAGAGCTCGGACGCATTTCAACTTCGACGAGCGTTTCGAGACAGTTACTTGCGGTGAAGACGAAGCACATATCTTTACCATTTTGGCTGCAAGACTAAGTAAGTTATGTTCATCAACGTCCTCCGAGTTGAAATACCACCTAGGGTTGTATGGCCCTTTGCAAACTTCCGGAGCGATATAACCTCCCGTACCAATAACCCCTTCGTACATAGTATCTGGACTGGCGACATGAATGGAGACGCTGAAATCGATAATGGACAGACAACCCCCTTCTGGTGGGATGATGATATTACGAGGCTTCAAGTCTATGTAAGCGACACTATACTTAGATGGTCGCGTGCAATCTGAACATAGACAGGTTATGAAGGGAGGAAAGCAGTATGATTTAATAGCTTTGCGTGAAGCTTGCGGGAGAGCTTTTGGACGCCTAGCTTGTTCCGTTTGACTGTACCGATGTAATCAGAAACGAACAGAAAGTATGAGAGAATGCATACCATATCCGTCCGTTTTTCGTTTCCTTGGACTTGTGCTCGCCTGGGTTCAATTTGATTTTTTATGAGACGAAGATGGAATGTATAATTTGCAGGCGAGGGATCCCAAGTTTTTACATGGGATGGAAGGTCACCTTTGAGCTGGAAAGGACGTTCTACTTTATCTTGAACACGGTAGCAAAGTAAAAGTATTGTAGGCTATGTCACAACCGCCGAGATGTCTGCAACATGTGGATAATTTGACGACGAGCTGGCTTGGCGAGAAGATGACGACCATGACGGACCACGACGACAGGGATGGTCGACATTGACAAAGAGAATGTGACTGGATTTTTTGGTTTGGGGAGGTCAGTCTTGGTGATACCCCAACTCAGAGTTGTGATGAAACTTGCAGTGTGATGCGTGGTTGAGCGTTGGTGTACCAACCCGGGAACGCCGATGACATAATGACGGCAATGGCAAGCGGATGAGGTGAGAGCATGGGTGCGGCGTGTGACAACGAATAAGGCAACGATGTGGGTGGGAATGATCGATGAAATCGATGAAATGTAAGACTCATCGCATGACACCGCACCAGGGAAAATCCAGCCATGTCTTAGCGGATTTTGCCGAATATCACAAGGAGCAAACTGAGCTACGACCATGATCAAGGAATGATCTGATCGATGATTTGAAAATGAGCTGTCGGAAATGTCATGTCCGAGTCAGCTGTACGGCATGTTCTTGAAGCAGCTGTACGTTCCAGAACGCGTCCAAGATAATGATGCGCTTGTCACGGTACCGCCCCTTACATGCAAGAACTCACGATGTTACGCGCAGATGGGCAATTCGACGTCATGATGAACGTGAGCTTGACAAACGAGGTATGTAAGAGCGACGGATCTGTGGTTTGCGCGCTCGGACTGAGGTTATATGCATTTCTTGATTCAAGGAAATTCGAGTACGTCACGCTTCCCAATGGGGGATCGAGAAAGGGCAAATGAAGAGGGTGAAAGGTGCCGGTGATTCCCTTCAATCTGCCACACGGTCCAGTGCCCCTCTATGAAGTACAAATTGCGTTATTTGCTTCTCGGTTGGCAACAGATCCGCACACGTTCATGTTCAGGCAAAGTATCTGGTGATTTGGGGGTGAATGGGTATTATCGAATCACAGCATGCCACCGAGTTCTCCAACCGAACCCTAGTATCGGCACCTCTCCACGATCTTGTCTATTATCGCAAGTTATGTACATCCTCAAACATTGTCAAAGTGGGGGGACTGTCTTCGGAAGGGGACAACTAGATACCTGTGCAGTGTGAGCTTACCCACGGCGAGCGAGAGAAAAACAATGCCTTTGGCGCGGTACGTCCAGTCTTGTCGTTCCCACTCTGAAAGCGTGATGGCCCCATCACACGGTTCGGATAGTCTACCGACTGCACAAACTGCTCGCATGAATCTCTGCTCCAATAGAGTGTAACCTTTGGGTATGAGGCGAGATACACTGCGTGAGCCGTAGAAACCATTTTCCTGGAATGAATGAGCAAGAAACTAGGAAGTGAGGATATATATGCTAGTACCTTTGGGCCTGCAGCAATGACCTCACATGTGGCGGGTGAGTTGAGGATCAAATCCTGGTAGGGTCTGTAAAGGCAAAAGTAGCCACTGGTCCAAGTGACAGCGTAAGAGGCCAAATGGGCAAAGAGGACGGGCAAGACGCCATCTTCCTCGCGGATGTTGAACTGGCCGGCTTGCACGACGGGAAACAGGACTGTATCACCAGTTGGAGACGTGGATGCGAAGTGGGAGGCCTGAAAATGCGTCAAGGCGGTGTGAACCTTGGAGTGGATTTTCCAAGGTTTGGTGGATGGGTCGGGTCATCGTATTGTGGGAGTGTCCATGCCGGGAGATGCAAGGGTATTATACGAAAAGGAGGACATGAGCACAAATGAGACGGAATAGTCTCCAAGATGGGGTTGGGTGACTCAATGGCCCGGGAAGTAGCGGTTTTGTTCAATCGGTAAAGTAGGATTCGTTGAGAATGGCGCAAAAAAAAAAAAAAAACACCTGTTGATGATGTCGTCATCGTCCGTGCCGTATATCTTGGGGTGCCAGGTGCCCCAGCCTTCGTTGAAGCGAGGGACGACGGTAGACATGGCCGCCGAGTTTTGAACTGCGGAAGAGGGAGACGTGTACCCTGGATCCATGAGCGCATAGGAGGGGGAGAAAGTCTGGGTGAGTCTGGGCCGGGTCGAGTGGAGCGGTTGTAGTTGAGGGCAAGGTGGAGTTGGAGACGGTTGTTGCGGCGGGCTGTGGTGTCGATGGATGTTAGCTGTAAGCAGGTGAGAATAATAAATGAATGGGGGGAGTTAGAGGTAGTAAGAGAGAAAGATGCATCGGTTTGCTCGACCGAGGATGTCCTGATAAATATGAGCATATAATCAAGTATACACATAACACGCGCAATGAGGTCTAGACTGATAGAATGCAGAGGGAGAATGCGTACTGCATTCGCAAGGGAGTGAGATGATGGTTGTGTAGTACACGTAGTAGAGGATGACATGGATGACTAAGCAAAGGACATCTTCATTAATGCGTCTGCCACGATCCATGGGGTTTCATCACTTCTGGCTACATCGTCGGTCTAATCGTCATGGTATTTTTACTCTTATCTACCCCCAACTCGTGCTCACTCACACCCCACCAAAAATAGTCCTCATGCATCGCATTCAGAACATCGTAGTCCCTCCTCGCAACAGAGTAGTTCGTATGCCATCTGGCCACGCTTGGTTCATCCACGTTCTATGTTCTACTATTTTCCCCCTTGATCTCTCCAAATCCATCGTCCGTCTCGTCCTTCGCATCCCCTCCCTATATCGCTGACCCTCTTGCTCTGGTCCGTAACCCTCGCCCTGACCGCACACAAGTTCCCTGTGGACTCCCCCCGGCTTGTCCAACTTGACTCGTGGGCAGCACGCCATGATACCGCAGACCACTACTGGTTTACGTTTTTCTCCATCTGCGGTGCCCTATGCGTCGAGGCCCTTACCCGTGGTCTTGAAAAGGCGAATAACAACGGTTCTCTGTTCAACCTCGTATGTCTGCCACATGTCTCATATCTCCTCGGCTACTCATCTCCTTCAACCCCTCAGTTCGGCCACACCTTTCTTTTACACACATCCTCGTCCCCGATGACACACGCCGTAAAATTCGAGGGCCACCCCTCTCGTCCAGATAAACACCATCATTCATCATCCTCCCTCTCTTGCAAGTCCGTCCGCAGCTCTCTCTCTCCCTCTTCCAGGGAACTCAATCACCATCACAGCTCATTATCGTGCACTGTCTGGGAATAAATCAGGCATCCTTCTGCATTTATACTGGCCCTTTCCCTCATCCATTTCCATTCGGTCATCTGATTCTCCGACTCCACTTACCCCCTTTTAAACTATATGCCCTGTCTCTTCAAATTCGTCCTCCTCTCCGTCACACTTCTTGCCATCTTCCTCAACGTCCTCACACAGATCCTTGCAGAAGGTTCCGTATCCCGCCCCCTCTTTGGTCGCCATACCGCTCTATTACGAATACTTTTCTATCGCTCTCCTCCGCTTGGGTGCAGCCAGCCTCGAAACATCCAACGTAGCAGGCCTCGGAAACGAAGACGGCGATATCTCCCTCATGACAACACCTCTCGACGGATTAGAGGTCAGCACAGTTGCCCTTGGCCACGTCGGCGTTTTGTCTATCTCACACAGTCTCGAAGGGTACGGTAATGATCGCCGAATGAGGAAAGGATTCTCAAACGGAATCAAGCACGTCAGAGCAGCTACCAACGACGCCGATCTTTGGTTAGATCTCGCTTGGTGTCGTGAGCTTGTCAAGTCTATAGTCCGTACAGCTCGCGTTCTCAGCCGACTGCACATGATCTTTTGCAACTTTTTGAGGAACCCACGCATCCGGTACGCGTCCTCTCCAAATGCAGAAGGCAATGACTACGTACAGGGAGAGTGTACAGACAACCAAGACGTCTATGGTAGGTTCATTCGCGGAGAACAGCTCAGTAATGACTAATATGACGAATACGAACCGACCTCGCGTCCTCAATCAAACTTGTTTGAGTCCATTTCTTCCGTTTCCGACGATGCAGAAAATGCTGTCGAAGCTGTCGATCTATAGCAGATCTTTCTTCGGATGTCGCAGCGTCGACGTCGGCCTTTCATTTACTGGTCCATATGACAAATCATCATCGATCATTCCTCAACCCCCGCTCACCCGGCAACGTTTCAGACAGCTCGTACAGTAACTGGTACTTCATAAGCTTGTGTGCGATAGGCTGCCCCTTCATGCGATGGGCCTCGCCGTCGATGATCGTGCGAAAAGAGTATGGCCTACCGTGAACCCTCTTGATTATCCTTTAGGAAATCAATGGGTATCAGCAAGCCTTCTTGTTGGCAGCCGTCACTGACACCTTTCGTGCATTGGTCATAATGGTTCATGAGTCCGATATTCACGACGATCGTGTGTCTGTAGAGCGTTTACGAAATGACTTCCGTTTCGATCGGCAGTTGCGTATGAGCGTTGACAATCATAACTTCACTCCGTGTGCGGTGTGCGGTGTGTGATCAACGTTATCTGAAGCCCGAGATGGAGAGTGTGTAGATCTTACGACCGTCGATTTGTCGTCGCTCCGCGACGATCTATGATTATATCCTGAGCCTATGAAGGTCTCTTCTTCCTGACAAAACCTTCATTGTCGATCGATCTGCAGTGATGGTTCTTTAATTCCGGTCGAGCATCTCACTAGTTTGTTACTTTATCTCTTCTGGTCGTCGTCCTCGCCTCAACATGTCCATTGTAGCCTGGGATATCATTGATCGTCCTAATTTTTTGGCTTTCCTTAACTCACCTACCGTCCGCCAGAACACTGAAGATCTTTGTAAAATCTACTACTTACCTAGTTACCTATAACTAGCATATATACCTCCTGCGATACTGAATGCTTAGCATTCAGTATCGTTGCTTTTTGGCGTAATGGTTAAGCGGTGGGCGGTCTCACCTTACAATCTTTTCCTTTTTCGTTAGGTCCACTGGACCCCTTTTCTCGAATCAGGCTCTGCCAGACTATCTGAGTAGCTTCAGTGTGACGCATATCAACTGCACGATATCAAGAACTACTGCATTGTTTTTGCTCGTTTAACTCTGTATAACTTTGAAAAGACTAATATATGTACTATAAAATGATGAGAGTATATTTTGTCTTGTGCCGATTTGAGGGTAGGGTAGGTGCCGAAGTGAGTAAGGCCGTGGATAGTAGAAGGGTCGGTCGAACAAACACGAAGAGATGACTCACAAAGAACAGAAGATTGTATCAAGACTGTATCGGAAGGTGTTCACATTACAAGCAGTAATGCGACAATGCCCTCCCGTTCGTGTTTGCACATCAATGGCTAGTAGTTGAAATGTTGAAGCGTCAGTCGGATGAGTTGTGAGGGACTTCAGTAGAATGAGAAGTGGAGCACCGAGACGGTGGTGAATTGTTGAGTTACCTTGCCAGGCTCCACATGACAATGTTGTGATAGTCATCATGCTAGTGTACACCTTCATTCGAATCGAAATATATTGTCTACGACGCCGTTATAAATGGCGCAATCCACTCCGACCATCAGAGCTACCACAGAGCAGGCCATGGCCACGACGTTCCGTCGGTGCACCTCTCAACGCCGTCGGCAACTACGCGACCCCAGCCAAAGCTCGAATTGAGCGAACATGCCATGGCCCATGGTGCAAGTACAAGTATGACCTGATGCGCCCCCCAAGCCCGACACGGATGACGAATGTGACCGTAGGATTATCGGTCCTCCGCGGTCATTCAGGCACTGTCACTCATGCTGAATCCAACCCAGCTTGATTCAATCACCCGCAGAACCCAGGTCCTTCCCGCGGACCTATCACATGGATTTTCTACTCCGTGCGAGACATGACACCCCCAAATTTTGTTTCGTATTCGTCTGTGATATCTTGACTGTCAAAAGTTGATCTTTATTTTCAACTTGAAGTTCCTTGACTCGCGCATAGTCTAGCTGAGTTCGCAACAATATGCCCTCTAACTCTCTCGCAAATTGGTAATTGTTTTGGATGTCGGTATCACGTACCGTACCTGAGGCCTGAGGCCTGAGTGATTGACCGAAAATAAGAAGTTAAATTGAGAACGCATATATGAAAGCTGTTAAACGGTGTACACGACAATCTGGTGGCATGACAGTAACATAGGTAAAACATGATAGATGCTCGCAGGGTATCTCACGCGCTTATTGATAAGGGGAGGAAGGAATGTAGGTGTGCAGGCGTACATACCGCTGGGAAAGTCCTGCATTGTTGATTGTAAGCGCAGCAGAATACATAAGAGATATCTAGACCTACAGAGTCACATGCGACGCCACATGGCCAATATCATCCCCTTGTCTGGTCAGAGCCATCTGCTCCAGTACAGTAGACATCTGTGGTCATGCCTCCGGAT
>JBBPLL010000327.1:0-32643 GCA_038089755.1 Leccinellum rugosiceps | reverse complement strand
CATCATTAGCATCACTTTCTCATGTATTCCATAATGCATAGCTCACTAGCTGACATTTTCAGAGCAGAATACAGAATGGATGGATATGGCATTATTAGCATTACCACTCTGGCACATTTCACAATGCATAACTTACAAGCTGTTGTTTCCAGAATAGAATGGAGAATGAATAGCCATGGCATCATCATCATCACCATTCTGGAACATTCCATGATGTACAACTCACAAGCTATTATTTCCAGAGCAAAATGGAGAATAAATAGATATAATACATCAACATCACCACTCCAGCCCATTTCACACTACACAACTCACATCCTATCATTTCCAGAGCATAATGAAAATTGAATGAACATGGTATCATGAGCATCACCACACTCTGGCAAGTCCTCAATGCACAACTCACTGGCTGTTATTTCCAGAATAGAATGGAGGATGAATAGATACACATCATCAGCATCACCACACTCTGGCACATTCCACAATGCACAACTCACTTGCTGTTATTTCCAGAATTGAATGGAGAATGAATGGACATAGCATGATTAGTCTATTATACTAGTCTCTGGCATATTCCAAAATGCACAACTCACATACTGTCATTTCCAGAGCACAATGGAGAGAATGAATGGATATGACATTATTAGCATCACCACTTTCTAACACATTCAATGCACAACTCACATCCTGCCAGTTCCAGAACAATGAATGGACATGGCATGATTGACATTACCACTCTCTAGCATATTTCACAATGCATAACTCACTCCCTGCCATTTCCAGGACAATAAATGGACATGACATGATCAGCATCACCACTCTATGGGATACACAATGTATAACTCACTGACTGTCATTTCCAGAGTAGAATGGGGAATGAATGGAAATGGCATGATTAGCATTACCATACTCTGGCACATTTTACAATATACAACTCACATACTGTCATTCCAGAGCAGAATAGCACATAAATGTAAATGATGGCATCATCAGTATCACCACAGTCCAGTACATTTCACAATGCACAACTCACATACTATCATTTCCAGAGAAAAACAAATGATGAATTGACATGGTATCATCAACATCACCAGTCTCTGACATTTTTCATAATGCACAACTTACATACTATCATTTCCAGGGCACAATGGAGAATAAATGGACATAACATCATTAACACTCTGCTACATTCCAAAATGCATGACTCACATCCTATCATTTCCAGAACAGAATAGAGAATGAATAGACAGATCTGAGTCAGCATCACCATTATCTGGCACATTAATGCATAACCCACTTCCTGTCATTTCCAGAGCAGAATAGAGAATAGATAGACATGGTATGATCAGCATTTCTCAGATATATTCCACAATACCATTGCATAACTCACTCCCTGGCAGAGTGCGGAATGAATGGACATGTCACCATTAGCACTCTCTGGTACATTCCTCAATGCAATGTACTTGGACTCACTGACTGTCATTTCCAGAGCAGAATAGAGAATGAATGGACATAGCATCATCAGCATTACCACTTTCTGGAACATTTCATAATGCACAACTCACAACCTGTCATTTCCAGAGTAGAGTGGAGAATGAATGGACATAGCATGGTCAGCATCACCACTCTCTGGCACATTCTACAATGCACAACTCACATGCTGTCATTTCCAAAGTATAATGATGTGATATCAATACAAATTTCCTCATTTGCTGCAATGACAACTCACATCCTAAATTCCCTCAATGGGATGATAATAGTTAGTGTATATTTGAATTTTATGTATGAGCTAATCCATATTAAAGTCATCTCACCCAGAAGTGTGGAAACCATCTTGCTAGTTTTTTAGGATCCATAATGTCCATGCTGTGCACAGGAAGCATAGATTGATGCAACTTGTCTATGTTAGATATCATGCTTTTTTTACATCATAGTATGAACCTTTGAAGAATATTCAAATTTCTGTACTCACTCTTGAACTGCATATCTGATGCAGAGCATTATGCTTGTTTCCTGGGCAGTAACAAACAGGATTTGCAAAGCCTCCTCACTCAAAGCTCTTGCAGTATTTTCCAGTAGTATGCCACATCCCTCATTTGATCTCTGCATCCCTTGCATACATGCAAATTCCATGAGCTGAACCATTTGTCAGAAGGTAAGTAAATAAATACCTCCAATCCGAACACTACATTTTGGTGCATGTTTCAATTGTGAAAGACGACCCCATACATTAGCATTTTCAAAAATTCCATCCACAAGCTTATGTGCCTTTGCCACCTTCTCTTCTTTTAGCAGCTTTTGATCATCACTGGATAGTTTGCCCATGGCTACAGCCAATAATGCATCAAACTTAGTGAACAACACAATAACAGGCACTGGACATGATCTTGTGAGCTGAAAAAACCTTGCCAAAAATAAACTTAGTACCATTTCTTGTATCACACTCATCAAAAAACCTCTCCTCAGAGTGTTGGATTGCTCGATCCAATTTATCCATTGGGATACAGTACCTAGTATACAGAGCAACAACTAGTCAATGACTACTCCCCGCACTGTTCAAGTCTTAAGTTACCAAATGGCATGAATCCGTTTCTTGAGATATGTCGTGTTTGCACGATCAGCAATGAACTCCTTCAGTCGCTGGAATTCATCTGCGGAACCAGCCTCGAAGCCCTGCGAGTCATGGAAGACGAATTTGTCGTTGCTCCGAAAAATTAATTCATTCTTGATCTCGTGGATTCCGCGCTAGCATGCATTAGTAAAGATGCACCTCATATCTGAGTACAGTATGTAGCAACACTCACCCCCCTGGATCCCTCGACCCGGGTCAGATCGATCTAGTCGCACGGTTTAGTAGACCAGTCATCGACACGTATCAAACCAGGCACGCACCTTCTTGCCTTCTCCATCATAGACCTCGGGGTTTTCGGTAGTGTTACAGATCGCACGGAGAATAGTCGTCTTGCCAGCGTTTGCCCGTCCAATGATAAGGATCCTGAAGCGGCCAAATTTCTCTCGGATGTTGTCAAAGCCGCCTGTCTCCATGATGTCTAATTCCGGGCGCGAGGGTATTGTTGTAGAAAATGCAGAACGTAGAGTTGAAACAGTAATCACCGTGAGGGCAAGGGAGGAAGTGGAAGATGTGTGTGTGGATCGATCCCCATCTACTTCCGACGCCCGCTTCCGGCTAGTCTCCGTGCTTCCGGCAGATCCAGCGATGGATGGTCGGGAGGATTCGGAGACCACGTTCGTCCGTCGCTGGTTTTGGTTTGATCCCAAGGCTGGGGCTTCCGGAGGTCTGAGGCATTATGTGCCGTTCCCGACTATAAGGCCTTTGAAACGTGTACTCACGGTTCATGCTAAGCGGCCTATGCCATTGTTGAAGGCGCCAAAATGCGGCAAGTACTGGGTTATGTACAACTCGTGAAGTCTTATAGTTATTCTTACGTTGTACTAGGCTTCGAAATTGTCGTACACCTTGGCTATTTATGGTACAAAAGCTGCAGCTATGTCGTCGCAACTTGAATGACCACACGGGTTTTCCCCACAGTGACAAAGACTCTCCCACCAAACTCATTCTGCGATGGTTGTCAGCTCAGGACCTGAACAGCAGGGACTGCCTACGTCCAGAACGCCCTTACTTGGTAAGTGTGTCTTTACAAGACAGTGACACCGCGACACGACGGACCGTCGGAGGTGCAAGCGAGTGGCTGATCCGTTCAGACCCAGCGCAAGTACAGCCGGCACGGAAAAAGTCCAAGATTTCACTTTGGGGCGTCCTGGCGTTCGCTATCGCTGCTGTCTTGGGATTATGGACTCTCTTATATCATGGCAAGCATGTGCACCCCACGAGCGAGGTTGAGAGGGTTGGAAAACTCCCAGGTGAGTGCGTCGGTCGTGTCATGGCCTGCGCAGGCGTCTGACAAGATCGTCACAGTCATGGGGTACAATAGTGAGTCGTTCCGTCGTACTGGTCTCAACAGCGCTCAGTTTTCACTGTCGGCCAGCGTGGAATGCGTACTATGTAAGTACCGTCGTTTGCAGAACGTGCGCTTGGAATTCACGTCCGCGTCTGTCTGGTAGTGCGCCATCAACGAGTCGCTCATCATCGAGACCGCCAAGTTGATGAAATCCCTTGGTCTTGCGGTTCGTATTGACCGGCTGTGTCATGATCGAGGGCCACTCAAATATAGAAATAGGATGCAGGGTACGACCATATCAATCTCGACGACTGCTACTCGGAGAAACAACGGAGTCCCGCGGGGGACATTGTCGCGAGTTCGTTCGTTTCGCGCCTGGAAAGAGGTTGGCGTTGATGTCCTTATAGACAAGGAGAGGTTCCCCTCTGGAATGAATGCCTTGACGGACCAGATTCATAATCTGGGCTTGTAAGTCGGACGGTGCATCTCACTTGGTAGATAGCATTCATGTTAAAAATTGTGCAGCAAAGCGGGCATTGTGAGTTCTGATTCGACTATCTTCTTTCGCATCTATACTGAACGCAACAGTACAGCGACTCCGGATGGTTCACTTGCCAGTTATACCCTGGGTCGTATCAGAACGAAGCAAGGTAAGTTATATCTTTGTCCTTGTCCTCTAGCCAACGAGTCTTTAACACTTTCATAGAGACATCAAATTATTCCAGGACTGGGGCTTTGATTATCTCAAGTATGTATGCTCAGTGGACGCAGCGAACTCGTGAAATTGATCTTTTTGTTTCTGCAGGTATGATAACTGTGCCGTCCCGTTCGACAACGTTACAAGAGAAAATATCATGGGCCGTGAGTTCATCCATGACGACATTGATGATATGGATATCAAGCTAATATTCGTTGTACAGGGTACGAACGTATGGCGAACGCTATCAAAGATCTTGCCGAAACTTCGGGAAAACCATCCATCTTCTTGTCGATGTGTCAGTGGGGAAGGGTATGGCATGCACACTGTCTAAGCCGATCCGTCCATGCTTATGTGTTCAATTAGCAACAAGGATGGTCGTGGGCAAGGAAGTATGGACAAAGTTGGCGGGTATGTGATCGAGTAATGTATTGTTCCCGCATTCATCACGAATCTCGTCCTTTAGACAACGGGTGATATTGGTGAGTTGTTCTTATTGTGACATGATCTCCGCCTGACCGAGTGCCTTAGGAGCGAGCTGGTCCTCGATCGCGAGTCTCATCAACCAGTGAGTGGGCTGTACCTATTACCTTTGAGCTGCTCTGAAACCATTTCTAGAAACTCTTTCTACGCTTGGGCCACCGACTTTTACGGACACGGCGATATGGATATTGTGAGTCATTCTATGTACACCGCTAATCTACGGCTTACACTTTTCCAGCTGGAAGTGTGAGTAACACATTTGTGTCTCGCTATCTACCACTCATGGCAACGAAAAAGAGGGAATGGCGACCTATCGTATGAGGAAACCAAGACGCATTTTACTGCATGGGCTCTCATGAAATCACCTCTGTTGATCAGTCTTCACGTGCGTGATTTTTTTCGATTGGAAAAGTGAAGTCTGAAGACGGTGTTATTCATCAGCTCGAGACTGCAAGCAAGGAGTCCCTCGAGATTCTCACCAACCCTGAAATTATCGCTATCAACCAGGACCCTGTTGAGGGCATCAGCATTTCGCCCTTCCGATGGGGCATCAATGTAAGTGACTACGCTTTCGTGTGTTTAGGTCCATCGACTTGCGAGCGACCTTAGCCCAATTATGTGAGTAACGATACCCACCCCGCGCAATACTGGAGCGGTCCAAGCCAGAATGGCACCGCGTTCATGCTTGTGAGCACTTTCGTCTTCGTCTGCTTTTTGCCAATCACTGAAACGAGGCAGATCAATACGCTGGATGAACCTGCCGCGATGTTCTTTAACCTGACAGAGTCTCCCTGGATTCGGGCAGGGAGACAATACTCCGTCCGGGTAGGTGGTAGAGCTGCCAGACCCGTTTGTCCCGACGGCACCTTATCTCATCTCGAATTTCAGGACCTGTGGACGCACACCGATAACGGCACCGCATTTAGAAACCTTACGGTACATGACGTTCCAGCACACGGTGTCGTCGCGCTGCTCCTGCAGGATGTCGGCGACGAGCCCGAAGGCCTGTGGCCTCCCTGTGCGGTGATCGAGTGGTGCATGTCTGAAGACGGGACATTGTATGATCCTGATAAGAAATGGAGCGCCGAAGAGCACCAAGAACTCTGAAAGGAGGTTCAGGGGAGCGTAAGAGAGGACACTGGATTGTCAGTCTACTGTGAACTTACTATTCTTATTTCGTGAATGTTGTTGTATTCATGAATGCATGTATACCGAATTCTCGTGACATCTAGGAATGCACACAAGTACGAAAATTCACTTGTGGATCTATCCGGCAAACGATACCCAGGCCACGAGGGATCCTACTAACATGATAGAAGTCCATTTCCCAATCTCTTTCCATCTAGTATCCCAACGTTTCTTTTCGCTCACCACAGGTGGAGAAGAGGTGTTCTCCCATGCTCTGTCCTGTTGCGGGACGTCCTCGGGTGAGATTGCTACGTGCTGCGACATTTCCGGCGAACACATGTCTTCTGAGAAGACGGTTTGCACCCCGTCTGGGACGGGAGGGAACACCTCGACCTGAGCAACACCTCCAAAGAAGTCAGTAATAAGCGTCTTGTCCAATGGCCGCCCAAACAAATCGGAGCGCACGCCGGCATGTGAGCGAATCACAACGGGGTCGTAGGACGAAAACTACGGAGGCGTAAGCGTCTGGCAGAGTGTCGCTGGGACGCTGCGTACCAAGTCCTGCACGGAAACCTGGCTTGTCTTGTTGATGCCCTCCATGAACTGAAGCACAAAGTGAGTAAAACTGTCGATGACAGAGACGCCGATGTCGTTGTCGTTTTCGTGCTGCTTGCAATGAGAACCTAGAAAATAACCGAATCGAAAGAGAAACTTGCCGAGTAGGAATTCTCCTCGATCTTTGATGATCCGGTTGCGAGGATGTTTGGCGAGTAAAACTGCGAGTACATGGTATTTGCTTGGCAGGTATCGATCATGAAGAATATTTCGTTGTACCTATGGTTTTGCCCGGTTGGTACAACCCGAGTACGGAAGTTGTTTCTTACCGCTTTTTCTGCCACATTTGCTCGAAGGCGTCTGCAATATCGAACGCGCTGATCTCTTCGTTATCTTGGAACTTGAGGAATTCATTCCCGCCGTGTCCGGTCATGTATACGAAGATGTTGGAACGGTCGTCCGTGAGCAGTCGTTTCGAGCGAGGCACAGACGGGTCGACGCGTCCTGCCTGGGGAGTCTGTGCACGCGAGAGAACAAATTGGGCCGCGACGCACCTGTGAGCAGCCGAATGAAATTCTCCACGGTCACCTCGTAGCCACGATAGTCGACTTCGATGTTGTCTCCGTAGAGGTCGAGGTGCCGCCCCGCTTTGGCGTAGACGCTCCCCGGGAATTTGTTGCGCGTATTACACGCGACGTCATCGGCGAGCATGAGGATGATGTTCGAGTCGGGGATCCCGAGACGCTTTACGGTGCGGTACCTATGGACAATGGTCTGTATGATGACAAGAGGGGCAAGAGCGGGGACACCATTTACATTCCTAGGGCGTTTGCCATGTGCTAGGGACGACATTGGGATGAGTAGACTTGATTTATGGTGCGAGGACATACCCTGTAATTGAACCAGTATCGGGATGCGCAGACGAGAACGGCCCAGTTATTGGTGTGTCCCGAGCTTGGTGCGACATCGGTGGTGGCAGCAGCGACCGCCCCGAACGCTGCGAGCCAGTGGAGAAGGCGCATAGCACGAGACAATGTATATCGGCATCTCGGCATCTAGACTGAACAGAATCACGCGGAGTTTCAATTACCTGTTCTTTTTGAGCGCGCTGCCATGGACGGTGAGCAACGACCCATGTCATCGCTGTCCGCGACGTCTCACGCGCACCCAGGTCTTGTCGCATACAGCGACGACTCCCAGAGCGAGTCGGGGGACAATGTCGCCTCGACCTCCAAATCCGCTGGCAATGGCCTGGCCAACAACCATGTAAGAGTCTCCCTGCCGGGTTTCGTCAGATCGTTTCCCTCGTCGCTGGCTGTGTTTCTGTTTGGGAATAGGATAAGCCACTAAAGTGCATCTCTGCTTCGTCCTCAGATGGTACGTTCTACGTGTTACGCTTTGGGCGCGCGTTCTTACTCACCACCGTCCAGCTCGGCTATTACCCAAATCCCAGGTTGTCATTCGCCGACCACCACCCACGAGAAGCCATCCCAGGGCACACCTTTCCGACGACATTGAGCCGGAGCAGCCACAACCAGGCGGACCCCCCCTCTCACCCCAAGATTCCTTGAAGGAATCCCACTCCACTTCAAGTTTATCCGAAGACCACGAGCTGGCACAAATTCGCCAACTCTTGAGACCACCATCGATACCATGCGTTGTTGACTGGGGGATACCTGCCGAGTCCACGATGCCATGTGATCCAGCTATTGAAGTAAGGCAGCTCCTTGCACTGTGCTTCGTTCTCCCGCTCACGCTTGTCACAGACCAAGGTAGCTCAGTTTCTTGCATTAAAGCGCGATCCCGAGAATCCCAAGCATTTCAACGACTCACTCATGTCAAACCGGTCGTTTCGGAACCCTCACCTCTATGCCACCCTGGTCGAATTCGTGGACGTCGACGAACGGACAACGAATTTTCCAGCCAGTATTTGGGACCCAAACGACGTAGAACCCGAATGGTATGCTGATCGAATAGGTACGTTGCATCTTGTGATCTGGTTCGATCCGCGTTCATGCCTGTCTTGGCCTTTTCGTATGGCGACACAACTGTGGTTTTGTTTCTCGGTAAATATGTATTTTCCCAAAGCTGAGATACAAAAAGCGCGCTCGGAACAAGCTTCTGCAGCACAGTCGAAGCGTTCCCAGATCGCGTTTACGTCCGCCAAGGCGCCTCCAACGCAGCCGACGCGTCTTGCACAGGACAGAGGAGGGGATCGAAGAAAGGGTCGATTTCATCCGTACCCGAGAGGCCGTTGAGCCGCTGCCTGCGCCCGATTGTCGTGTATCTAGTACATTTTAGCATCGCTTTGGCTTGCACTTCAATCCGTCATATACCCATTGTACATAAGCCGGCCCGAAGTGTTGACGTGTCCACTTGTGATGGCACAATCACTGTCCAGCGAATGCACACCCCTCAAGCAGGCTTACGACTCATGCTTCAATACGTGGTTCGAGGGCTATCTCGAGCCCGCTATTGCACATTCCAGGAACACTCCGCAGGGCCAGCGGAGCGAATACGCCAAGCAGAAGGCGGAGGAATTCGAGCAAAAATGCGGGGCCATCTGGGCTCAATACAGGGAGTGTGTGCAGGTCAGTACGACACCTTTTTTTTCTTGGTGCATGCCCACGCGTCGAAGCGTTCACTGTTGGCGCACGTTGGGCTGATGGTGACACCACAGAAAGCCGTACGACAGCGAGGACTCGGGGACTTGCTGGAGCAGGCTCGACAAGAGAATCCGTTGCGCGAGCCACCGTCTACCTCTGAAGGGAGCGAGTCATCGTCCTCGAGTACGAGTCGATCGTAGTACACACGCAAACACGACTTGTATTATAGCCATCACGTGAAGAGACTTTGGTTGTCGCGAAATGTCCACTTCCGACGCGTCAGAACGACTACAAGCGACTTTCGACAATGCCAACTTGTACATTCTCAAGTCTCGCGCGCAGCTAAAATCCCACCGTTTCGACGGTCTCGACGACTTGCCCAACGGCGAGGACGCCCTCAGCGACCCTGCCGTTGTAGCCAGCGACGTCGCAGCACAAACAGTGCGTTCCTAGCTCCAACCCAGGCAAACGACGCGCTGACGATCCGAACCCGCTAGTCCTTCCTCCGCCAGCTCAAGTTTCAGTATCTGGAACAGAAAGCCAAGGACAAGTACGTCAAGACGATCGTGTCCGACGAGGCGCCGCTCGTAACCGCCTCTTCGAACGAAGAACTTCGCTTGTCCAACCAAGAAAAGAAGCGTGTGCTGAAGGAGGCCAAGGCGAAGCTCGCAGAGCGGCAAGAGGACGTGCAGACGTTGGCACCGCTCGTGGAGGAAGGTCCGTGGATGGCGCTGCGATAATGCCTGGACTCGGTTCCTGACTTTTTGCGGTGCAGACTATCAGAAAGCGCGCTCGTTGACCAATTCCGCTACGACGCTCTCTGCTCAGATATTGGACGCACGGCTTGCCCTGACACGGCTCCGTCAGGCCCACCCGCACCCTCGGTTGACCATTGCGTCTGCAACGTCCACGCTAGACGGACAGGTAGAGCAGATGCAAAAGATGGAAGACGAGCTCCAGAGACTGAATGTCCGGATAAGCGAGACCAAAGAACGGGTCAAAGGTGAAATGGGTGAGCTGGAGCAATTGAGAAGTATAGAAAAAGAGAGACTCGCAGAGCTTGAGTTGATGGGGAAAGAAGCTGGAGAAGAAGAGGACCCGAGGGTCGGAGGACTGTACGACTGGTATGGAATCCTTGCTCGTCCTTTCTTTCCGTATCGCTGATCTGGATCATACACGGGATAGGTTCGTGTCTTCGCTATCGATCCACCGTTCCTTGCTCTCGCTCAAGTCCACACACATCGAATCCGAGAACGAACTGCGATTGACGTACTCGGTCGATCCTCCACCAGGCTCGGCGTCTCGACAACCAAACGAGTTGGTCTTGACATTGCTCTTTATCCCAAACACTCGACAGCTGGTCTCTGCCGACGTCACTCTAGGAGGGGTCGAGTTGGAGTTGGGAGACGTGACGGATGCACTCGTGCAAGCAAACGACATCTCTGGTCTCATATGGGCTGCGCTATCACGCACACGCGGACAAGGTTTGGTTATGAGGATGGAAGAATGACGTACGCGCGTCCGATGCACATATACCGTATTATTTAATATCAGATATTTCAAGTGGATTAGGCGCACCAAAGATTTCGCTCACTGTCAAGGTTCATCATTTCATGAATCCAGAACTCGTGTTTGGCTCATCACTGAGAACGATCGCCAAGAATCTGTCTGGCTCCTACTAGGTGTCAATACGACTTGGTCCTCTCCTCACCTGCACACTCGCAGCTCCTCGATGAGAATTCAGGGCCGTTCCGACTTGGATCGATACGGGATAGCTGGTGAGGGGAGTCGTCTGTCAGTCCAGATCACTTACCATGAACTAGTTGTTGGACCAGGTAAACTCTCATGAACCAACTTCAAGATAAAAGTGGAGCGCAAATGCATATGCATTCTCTGTGTACATTTCGTATCGAACTTGAAGCCACAAGCTACGCGCGTAAGCACACATCTAGTATAACACCATCCAATGGGCAAAAATACATCACCGAGAGCGCATACCTCGACGGCATCATGACAATGTGCACCCTCAACACATGTCGAGACTGAGCATCCTCGCGAGCTAGAGCACCGTTCAACCAGTACCCATTGTCACATCCTTCCTCAGGTCCACTCGCACTTCATCTGTATCGCAGGTGCCAAGCAGTCGAGAAGCATGGTTTTAGACGCCGAAACTGCCGTAGATTCATCACAAGTAGGCGGCCATCCAGCCACATGATGAGCTCCGGTATTTTTATCTGCCATGCGCCCAATGTCTGCGAACGATTGTTACCTAACCACGGCTTCTCGAAGCACGCCACTTGTACTGAGGCTGCCATGTACAGGCGCAATCATATATTTAACCCGCCAACCCTGGATATCACATCTTTATCATCGAAATAAACCCTCCGCTTTTCGAGACAGTGAAATTACATCCCTCTCTTCAATCTTCGCTCTCTGTCGCAAAATTGTACTTGGAAGGCTACCCTTCCACCTCTAGCCGCGGCACCTCTTGGCGAATTAGGATGTAATATTAAAATCCAGGTTCACAATGACTCATCAACATCACCACCACCAACTGTCACCGTTATCTTCAGCGTCTTTAGATGAACGTGTTCGCTCTGTTTCTTCTTTTCAAACTTTAGCCGCTCTATTAGTGAGTTCCCAAGCGCGCATCCCAGGTTGATAAAGGCCTCCAGAATTCCTCTACGAGTCAATTCCTCATCCTCTCGATCACTCTCCGACTTGCAATTCGAAATGTTTCGTGAAAACCCTCCTTCCAATTCGCACGGACTTTCCGAGTCAGTTCACGATTCAATATATTCAGCTCAAGCTAGGCCAGCCAGTGAACCACTGACCACACCCTTTAGTGATGATTCTGGCCCGGAAGATAATTACTGTCCTACATCACCCAGTACAACCCAGCAACCGTGAGTTATTCATCGATCAAATCTGAGTCGACGGATAAAGTTGACCTTGTAATCAGGGGCAATAGGTTCGTTCCGCGCGGGAAGCCGGACCCACATAAAGTGAAATACCCCGATGACAAGAGGTGATATACTTTCCTCAACTCAGGTTCCATTTATTGACTGAATCATATCACCGCCGGTAAATCTAGCGAGCCTAAACAAAAACCACCCGACCCAGTCACCCAAGGTATCCGGTATGGCAACGGAGAACAGTGAGTTTACATCAAGATGACTGTTCGACGCAGCTAATGGCTCCGTCTTCAAGTGTTACCAAAAACTCAGACAAGTACCGAGACAGAAAAGTTAAGAAGTAGACGAGTCGTTAACACGTCAAGCAAAGTTCAAGCTCGCCGCTCATGTGATTATTACCTGTTGTACACTCGTTCCATAGTTATCTGTATTAATTGTACGTCTCGCAATCTCTTGAGGCCTCAGCAGTTGGAGTAAACACAACGTTGCCACGGTCTGTAAGTACACATACGAGAAGCCGCACTTAGTCAGAATACGTACCTCAATAACATCATGAAAAACTCCAACACACATCTTCTCTCAGGCTACCACAGGGCTCCGCCCCATCGGAAAGATACCCCGACAAGAAGAACCATGGAAACTCTCTAGGCCATGTCATGATGCACTTCGAAATATGGTCCCCCCGGCATACCTGCAAGCTCGAGCACTGTTCAACCAAGTCACGTCCTTGTTGAGTTCCTCCCTCCATGCACTGGCCGCTGCGCCACTAGCGGCCGAGGACCACGATTCTTCCCGCCGAAACCACATAGATTCATTACAAGTGAGCAGCCATCCAGGCATATGATGAACTCCGGTGCCTTCGGCCGCACCGCTTCTCGAAGCACGCCACAGGGCCTTAGATGGTTCTGGCGCAATCATATAATTTGATCTCTTTGAACGCGCCAATCCTGGACTCATCTGTATCGTCGAAACCTTCCGCTTTTCGAGTCAGTGATCTTTTTGTTAAGCAGGCATGCTTTATATGCATCAATCTGTTTGGCGAATGAGGGTTTAAAGTCAAAATTCAGGTTCACAACGATTCGTCGTCACTATATCACCAGACTCTCCATGAACTATCACCGTTATCTTCAGCGTTTTTATGTGAACACGTGTTCGCTCAATTTCCTCTTTTCAGACTTCTAGTCGCTTTATTAATGGGTCACCAAGCGCGCGGTCCTAGACCATATAAAATATTTCCAGGATCCCTCTGCGAGCTGATTCCTCCTCATCTTCTCGATCACCTCAAACTTGCATTTCAAAATGATTGCTCGTGAACCCCCTCAGGCTCCTTCCAACTCGCACCAACTTTCCGAGTCAGTTCATGATTCAATTTACTCAGTTCAAATCAGAGGGGTGGTGAACTACTGACCACTATTTAGTGATGATTCTGGCTCGGATGATTATTGTCCTCTATCACCCACTCCGAGTCCAACCGAGCAACAGTGGGTTGTTCATCGATCGTTCTGAATTGACAAATAAAGCAGGTTATGTAATCAGGGACGATAGGTTCGTTCCCCGCGGGGAACAGACACCAACTATAGCAACACCCCGATCGGACAAGAGGTAATATACTTACCTCGACTCATGTTTCATTCATTGAAGCGCCGGTAACTACAGCAAAGCAAAGCAAAAGCCAGCCCAGTCAACCCAGTCAACTCAATCAGCCCCGTCAACTCAGCCAGTCCCGTCAACTCAGTCAGTCCCGTCAACTCAGTCAGTCCCGTCAACTCCGTCAGCCCTGTCAACCCAGCCAGCCCAGTCGACCAAACAAGTTCCTAACGGTGTCCGGCATGATGGCAACAGAGGCCGGTGAGTCCGCATTAAGATGATTGTCGAACTTACCTATTGAATAGTTTCGTCTTCAAGTGTCCCAAACCCCCAAAACTACCGAGGCAGAGAAGTTTAGAAGCACTTTGGACGGTTCATTTGTGGCAAGAGCCGAGTCACTGACAGAATCGAACGACAAACAACTTGAAATTGCTGGGTGTCCTGATATATACAGTTCTCTCTCTCTCGCGAAATATTACATCTTGAGTTTCGGTGAAAGCCTGACGTATCTTAAGTTCCGGTCTTCGCGAGATTCCGAGTCCTAGTCGTAAGTTTCAGTGCCAGTGAGTTCGTATCCATCAAAGGTTACCAAATACGATACTCGTTTCCAGTACACAGTAGTCAAACATTATTTGCCTGTCTTGCAGATGGTAGCCAGTGAACTGAATCAACGTGGACCCTACACCGGTCGACGGACAGTATTGCCAACGCGCTTTTGTGACTGTTCAGGTGAGAGCGTTCTTTTCATTGTCTGATCCATCATAAGAACTGGTGTCGTCAGTAGGATCGCCCCCACGTTCGTTGATCTGCAGTGCATACTGATTTTGAGTCATGCCCGGGGATACAAGATGAGATGTTTGGGCCAGACTCGGGCAGCCTAGGCTCGAGATGCTGAGATATATATTAGGCGTCAGTGGGCGTCCGGATGTCCGAGTCCATCTCAGGGCACAAATCTGCTGTGACCACTGCCACGGCTGTGGTTCAGGATTTCCAGAAGTCGCCTGCCTCGAGTGTGCCTCATGTATGCCTGCCACTGCACTACAAAAAGTAAATCGACTAATTCAAAGCGTCTGCCAGTGCGACGCAGCTAGTTAGCGGTGAGGGTGTGAGACAACAACGCAATTTTCTCAAAATTAGCGTCCATGCGTGACGCTGAGCACACGCGGACAAGGTTTGGATATGAGGATGGAAGAATGATGACGTACGCGCGTCAGCACATATATCAGATATTTCAAGTGGATCAGACGCACCAAATGTTTCGTTCACCATCAAGGTTCATTGGCATCTCATGCATGCAGAACTCGTGGCACTGACAGCATAGGTTCCCCACAGAAGAATCTGGCTCCTATTGATACGACTCAGTCTTGATGGTCCTCTCGTGACCTACACACTTGCAGTTCCTTGATGAGAATTCAAAGGAATTCCGACTTGGATTGATAGCGGATAGCAAACTTGAAGGCGAGTCATCTGTCAGTTCAGATCGCCTACTACTCACCATTCTCGCACTTCGCGCGTATCATACCAAGCCTGAGCAGTCGAGAATCCTTGACGCCGAAACTGCCATGGATTCATCACGAGCGGGCAGCCATCCAGCCACATGATGAGCTCCGGTACTTGTTTTATGTCCAGTATCACGTTCGTCCCAACTCTGCAAGCAATTGTTACCTAACCATGGCTTCTCGAAGCACGCCACTCGTACTGAGGTTGCCACAGGCGCCTCAAGCCGCAGTCATATATGTCTCTAACTCGCCAACCCTGGACATCTTTATCGTCGAAATAAACTCTCCGCTTTTAGAGACGGTGCAATCTCATCAATGTTCGATCTCCATCGCAAGATTGTACTTGGAAGACCACCCTTCCTTCCCTAGCCGCGGGGACCTCTTGGCGAGTTAGGATGTAAAATCAAAATTCAGGTTCACAATGATTCAAATTAACATCATTAACGTCATCCGTCACCGTTATCTTCAACGTCTTTAGGTAAACACGTGTTGTCTCCGTTTCCTATTTTCAGACTTCAGCCGCTGCCATCAATGTAAGCGCGCTTCCCAGGTTGATAAATAGTCTTCAGGATCCCTCTCCTCACTTTCTTGATCACTCTTTGACTTGCCTTTCGAAATGAATGTTCGTGAAGAATTCAGACTTTCCGAGTCAACCCACGGTTCAATCTATTCAGCTCAAACCAGATCGGCCAGTGAACCACTAACCACGCCATTCGGCGATGATGCCAGTCCGGATGATGATTATTGTCATGCGTTCCCCAGAGAAATCCTGCAACAGTGAGTTATCCATCGATCATTTTGAGTCGACAGATAAAGCTGGCCATGTAATCAGGGGCGATAGGTTCGTTCAGTGCGGTAAGCAGGATCAAGATAGAGCAACATACCTACCGGATAAGAAGTGATATACTCTCCTCAACTCAGGTTTCGTCCGTTGACTGAATCATATCACCGCTGGTAGTGACTCTAGCGAACCAAATCAAAACCCAGTCGAGCCAGTTAACCAAGGTATCCGGTATGGGTATGGCAACGGAGAACAGTGAGTTTCCATCAAGATGGCCGTTGGACGTAGCTAATGTTCTTCGAGTGTTCCAAACCCAGACAAGTATCGAGACAGAAAAGTTAAGAAGTACTAGACGATTTGTTCACACGTCAGCAAAAGTCCAAACTCGCCGCTCACCCAGCTATTACTTGTTGTGCATTCGTTCTGTAGTTATCGTTATTGTACGTCCCGCATTCTCTTGAGAATGCCTCACCAATTGGAGTAAACATAATGTTGCCACGAACTTACAGTACACATACAAGACACGTTTAGTCATCCACTAGCAACACATCACCCAGAACAGTGCGTACCTCAATAACCTTATGAAAAACCCCAACACATGTCCTCTCTCAGGCTATCGCAGGGCTCCGCCACCCCACCAGAAAGATGCCCTATAAGAAGAATCATGGAAACTCTCGAGATCTCTGGGTCGGTCGTTCATGTCATGATGCTCTTCGAGATAGGGTCCCTGTGCTCCCGACATACCTGCCAGCCCAAGCACCGTTCAACCAGTATCTGTTCATGTTACGTCCTTGATGAGGTCCGCCCCACCCTCCATGCACTGGCCGCTGCGCCACTAACAGTCGATAAGCATGATTCATGCCGCCGAAACGACATAGATTCATTACAGGTGGGCAGCCATCCAGGCACATGATGAATACCGGTGTCCCCGGCCACACCGCTTCTCGAAGCAGTACTACTGAGGCCGCCACAGGGGCCTGAAGATAGTTCTGGCGCAATCATATAATTTGATCTCTTTGAACCCGCCAATCCTGGACATCTCTATCGTCGAAATCGTCGAAATAAACCCTCCGCTTTTAAATCGAGTCAATGATCTTTTGTTAAGCAGTCATGATTTATATGCATCAGTCTGTCTGGCGAATGAGAGTTTAAGTAATGTTAAAATTCAGGTTCACAACGATTCGTCGTCATCATATCACCAGATTCACCATGAATTACCACCGTTATCTTCAGCGTCTTTAGGTGAACACGTGTCCGCTCAATTTCCCCTTGCCAGACTTTTAGTCGCTCTATTGATGGGCTGCCAAGCGCGCGGTCCTAGACTAAATAAAAAGGTTTCCAGGATCCCTCTGCGAGCTGATTCCTCCTCATCTTCTCGATCATCTCAAGACACTTTCAAAATGGTTGCTCGTGAAAACCCTCCTTCCAACTCGCACGGACATTCCGAGTCAGTTCATGATTCAATCTATTCAGCTCAAACCAGACCAGCCAGTGAACGACTGACTACTACTCAGTGATGATTCTGGTCCGGATGATGATTATTATCCTCTATCCCCCACTGCAACCGAGCAACGGTGAGTTGTCCATCGATCGTTTTGAATTGATAAGTAAAGCAGGTCATGTAATCAGGGGCGATAGGTTCGTTCCCCGCGGGAATCCAGACGACCAATTAGCAACATCCCGATCGGGCAAGAGGTAATACTATGCTATCCCTCTACTCAGGTTTCGTTCATTGAAGCGCTGGGAACTTTAGTAAAGCAAAGCAAAAGTCAATCCAGTCAACCCAGTCTACTCAGTCTACTCAGTCTACTCAGTCAACTCAGTCAACCCAGTCAGCTCAGTCAGCCCAGTCAGCCCGCCGGTGAGTTTGCATCAAGATGCTGTCGAACGCAGCTAATAGTTCCGTCTTCAAGTGTTCCAGACCCAAAGAACTACAAAGGCAGAGACGTTTAGAAGTGGACGGTTCGTTACCACATCAGCCGGAGCTCAATCTCGCCGCTCACTTGGTCATTGTTATGCACTCATTCTGTAGTTATCGTTATTGTACATTCTCTTGAGAATGCCTCAGCAATACTCTCAGGCTGGGATTGTGTTTTTAGTCAACACATTGGAGTGAACACATGACACCCGAGCGTACTTGTGGCGGGGCTCGAGAGTTCAAGCTGACAGCCTCGAACGACAAACAAGTTGTCTTATGCCCTGAAAAACAGTTATCTTTCTTGAGCTAGAAATAATATCTTGAGTTTCGGTGAAATCCTGACGTGTCTTCCGGTCTTCGCGCGATATTCCTAGTAGTCGTAAGTTTCGGTGAGTTGGTGTCCACTGGCATTAAAGGTCACCGAATAGTACTACTACGACTCGGACTCGATACCCATTTGCAGCATACAGTGGTCAAACACCATTTACCGGTCCTGTAGATATAACAGCCAGTGAACTGAATCAACGTGAAACCTAGACCGATCGACCGACACCAACGTACCTTTCTGAACGTTCAGGTGAGAGCGCTCTTTTCACTATCTGACCTATCATAAGAACTTTGGTGTCGTCAGTGAGCTCGTTCTCATGTTCGTCGATCTGCAGTATATACTGATTTAGGCCATGTTCGTGTGTGGAATTGTGAATTCTCGAGTGCGCACGTGGCCACAGGATGATCATCCGAATACAAGTACTATGTAGTACGGTGTATGGTTGAGGCAAAGCATGTATTACCGACGTGGTGGGTGTTTCCTTTAAATTCGGATCTGGATCGAACGTTTTGACGCGAACGCGGTTTACACAGATAAGAGCTTTGTGCCACAACCACACGCCTTAATGGAAATATATTTTTCAAGCCTGAGGGTGGTTGCGCGCAGGCCGGACTTGACTAGCAGTGGGCACTGTATGTTCCTCGTTTTTGCTTGAGGAAAATATTGTAATCAAAGCATCGATTAGTAACGCTCACCGTTTAAAGTACATACGAGTGATTGTATCAAAGGTCTGAGCTACATGGTTCGTACGTATACAAAATGTATTCAGTATAGCATTATCCAACAGGGAAAAAAATTACTAGTACATCCTCTGCATCGCAGAGCCCCTCCCTGAAAGATGATAAGCGGATAACGAGAATCATGAAAGCTATCTGGGAAGATTGTCCATCATGATAGCATCCTCTTCGGGATCAGGTCTCGCCAGGCTTCGAATGAATGACGTGAACAACTTGCGGACTCGGGGACCTAATCCTGAGACATGGCGGGTGAAAGCCGCCGTTTTGACCTGGAACAGATCCAGTCGGGAATGGCCTCGGACCGTCCAAATGCACCACACCACCAAAAGGGCTACTGGGATCATGAAGCCAACCGCACTGAATCGCAAAGACGTCTTTTCCGGAAAACACCACTGAAATGCGGCACCTGCAAAGAAAAGAACCATGCTGTGGAAGTACCGTCATCAAAAGCGATCAACCACAGTACCCTTGAACTCACCCCCACATGAGGAGAATCTGCGGAAGGCTGTAAATGATAGCGAGTTTCTCGAGGCCGTGCTTCTCGTGCCATAACCCGTGCAAGAATTTAGCCTGCTCAAGTTAGGGCCCCACCTGTCATGCATGAAACATCATTTACTAACCGTCTCGAACGGGGTATTCCTCTCATCGATACGGTTTTGCCCGATGAAGATCAATCCGAGGACGATACTCGCCAGGCTTGCTACTAGTGACATATTGATGAAGAATTGCTGAGCCGAATCGAGTGTCATCGATGGTATTTGAAGAAAGCTAACGTTGGCATTCAGGAGCACAGTTGCCTAGAAGGCATTCGTTATTCTGCCCATGGCTGGGGGATTCAGTGTACTCACCAATAAACTAATGTCCTCGAGCTGAGAGTTCAGCCTAGAAATGAACATGTGCCATTTTTCTTTGCTTGCAATGTCATCGACATAGATTTTATGTAATAGCCGAGTATTGTTGACATGCGCCATGAATAGCAGTGGCGAGAACAATGTCATGAGTAGCGAAGGTTGGTATTCCCATCCATGGACCGATTGGTCAAAGTTGAGGCGGGCACATTCTTCTCCGTAAAAATGGAGAAAATAGTTGTGATCTGCGCCTGTGAATGAAAAGCATTCGAGAACATGATGATAACGTACAGAATGTGTTCATGATTCGACCTGTTGAGGATTAGGGCACCTTCTATGAACCAACGAAGTGTATTCAACATACTAATAATGATAACACAGTGTTTGCGCGTTTCCGTCCTTTTTGCTGAGTAAACAAGGGATGAGTAGGCGTATGTTACTGAATATACAACATACGGTCAATTTCACGAACAAGGGACAAGTGGCTTTTTAGCTCCTCTGCGTTTAAAGGGCATGATGACCTAGCCGACGACAGATGATCTGTGGTTCCGGTCATTGGCCGCACACAGAACAACAAGGGGGAAAGCACCCACCACATGTTGCATGAAGAATCATATCTATGACCTCGTCTTTCAGCTGCTGAGTAATCTTGAGGAAGTTTGGGAAGTGGTCGCAGTGCCTCCTGGGATCGCTTCAGACACTAAAACTTCACGTACGACTGACTAATAGTGAATGGTGAAACGTCAAGCTTGCGAATGTCTTAGAGTATACAACTCACATGTGTAACCCACCAGTAATGGGCTTGGATAGCGAGCCCTGTCGACGGATTCAAAACCATTGATAAGCCCAGTACGCGGGTAGCTCAGAGCTCACTTACCTTTGTGGGCAAGTGATATAATGCCCTTACAATCCTCAAATACATCCTCTCCCTCCCAGTCCTGCAGCCAAAAGAGACTCCTGGCAGGTGGATTCACAAAGTAATAGCAACACATCACATTCCCGTTTAATAATTTTGGTTCCAAGACTAGCTGAAGTTCGTCGACTTTCAGCGACTCGGAGAGCACTCTGCTTTCGATCTCAGCTTCTAACCTTGAGCGTAAGGTTGTTCTGAAGTATTCAATATCCTCGTGAATCTGCTCGTTGCATATGTTTACTTCGGTAAACGTTTTCTGCGAATTTATGGTTGAGATGCATGAAGAATAACACCTAGATATCACTAACCGACTGGCGATGCACATAGTAAATAGCACCCTCTGGGTGCCGGTAGGCTGTCCAACCCTCTGGGACCTCCCTGGAAATGAATGTTGAATGACCATACGCTTTTGACGCAGCAACAGAACGAACGGCGGCGTCTCGGGATACTCATGCAACATCGCTTCAATTGTGTGATCGCGTCCAAATGGAAGTCTGGGTGTCACATAAATTTATGACTCGATCACATATTTTGCGCACGCTACCTGGTCCCGCGGGCCTCGTACCGCAATAAGCCATTAACCGACGTCGGGAGAAATAGATCAAGAACAGTTGGCTCCCCGGGTATACTTGGATGACCATCCTTCGGAAGAGCAACACAAATTTCGAAAGCGGCGGAATCAGTTAGTTCAACTCCTCCCTGGGCAGGAGACGAAGGATCGACGACGTGTACCCCATTTAGGTCCGATACTGAGGCCCGAATACGAATTGAGCCACGATACTCTCGATATGAAGCTCGCCCAACGGAATTTTGAGAGCTGTGAGATCCGACGGACGGTGAAGAAGATATCACATTGGGGAATGGTCCCACCACAGGGCTTCCCGCTGACGTCGACACCATTGATGTTCGACTAGTGGCTCGGTGAAGTGACAAGGGGCTGGGAACGCGAGATGGGGGCATAAGGTAAGCATCTGACTTTGGTGATTGATCGCCGTAGTGACTGTGCATAGTAGCACTGGAACTTGGTCGAACGACAGAGTTGGTCCCATGTAATGAGCGGTGAATCGTATAATCAATCGAAGCGGGTTCATCTTGAACTGAAGCCTGACTGCCTGGCACCCATGAAGCGCGATCCCGGGAAAAACGTCTTGCGAGGGTTGGTGGTGGTGGAACAAGGTGACCACCAGATAGACTCCTCTCATTCGCAAAACGTGGGTCGGCAGCTTGAGAAAGTCGACCATCTTCGTGACTCGAAGCATTAGAGGGTCCTGGAGAGGGATCACTCATGGCGCAGACGACAGTAGCGTCCATGGTAGTGGATGAAGCAGGGGGCCCTTGGGGGTGGCGGAGGGTTGGATTGCGTGGGCTCCATTGCCGGGCGAAGAATGCAAGCAAGTGATTCATCAACCTGAGACTAAGAGAAGGCAACCTGCGGATGAACGCCAGGAAATGGCTGAAAAGACGAGTCCATAATGGGTTTGGTGTCACCATGAGTGTGGGAGGGTACAAGATGGGATGTTTGAGCCAGACTCAGGGCGGCATGGGCTCAAGACGGTGAGGTACACATTAGGCGCTAGTGGGCGTCCGGATGTCCATCCGTGCTGTGGCCATCACGTTCAGGATTTCCAGAAGTCGCCTGCCTCGAGTGTGCCTCATGTAGGCCTCCTAATCAACGACGTCACCGTTGACGGTCTGGATTGCAGGTGTTCCGAGTCAATTGCTTGCATACTAGATATTTAGTGGACTGTTGACAACGTTCCGCTCCACGACTCACAGCGGGTGTTAGCCAGTTGCCTCTCGCTGTAACATGTGCCCCTCAAAAAAAACATATAAAAATTTTTGGACAAACGTGATTATTGCGTAGCAACTGCCAGTGACAACTACATAGTAGATTGTCAATGGGTCAACTAGTCCTACTAGTCATCCACCACCCATCATAGGCACTCGAGGATGCGAGCAGGCATCTCAGCTACGCAGCACCGGAATACTGTCAAAAAGCAAACAAGTCAGGTATGTCAATGTTGTCTTTCCACTGCGGACAACATATTTCTCTTGGCGCCTCGCCCAACAACTCTGGCCCCCAAGCTTTCGACCATGATGGCAACCACCTACACTCGGTACTACCATCCTATGCTGCGGTT
The DNA here is from genome assembly GCA_038089755.1 of Leccinellum rugosiceps. NCBI lineage: Eukaryota > Fungi > Basidiomycota > Agaricomycetes > Boletales > Boletaceae > Leccinellum > Leccinellum rugosiceps. Next base: position 9,587 of record JBBPLL010000327.1, on the reverse strand, counting down.
CCATCACCCCGCCGCCTGCTAACACACTGCAACCAGACTCACGAACCCTAGGCAGAGCCCGCCTCCAATGCATCATTTTCCCCGAATCCGCACACCTGATTTGGACACTGCGTTGTGCGCGAGTCATTGCAGATACATCCCACACACCACAATTAACCACGCTCTGGACGTCAAAGATTGACGCCCGACTATCCCTAGACCGCATACTGGCAAAACAACCCTGTCGCACCGCACTGCGCTCCCAAGTGTACCATACCTGCCCATCCTCCTACCCCATCACCACCTACCTCCAAACTGGGTCACCGCACCTGAGGTTTGAGTGGGTATAACGCTGCCCAGGCCCTCTAACGCGACAAAGGCGACCTAGACAGCTCATGGAGCCCCACACTGCCCCACACAACATTGAGGTGTGCGTAAGAGCATTTCCTCGGACCGGCTGCCGCCTTAGCGTTTATGTAGAACCAGGTTAGCCGGTTGCTGCATAATACATACGCTTGTCCACAAAAAAAGATATTTCTCAACCACGTCTAATGTCTCACCAGCCGCTTTTGCACGGGGTGCACGCATTGAGTCAATTTTCGTGTTAGTACAACCTGCCTTATCGCGTGGTTGAACGCTTGTACATCCGGACCGTCATCGCAGTGCCAACCGCTCACAGTTGAATTGAAACCTTGCGACGGATGGATACTCTCATATATACCTTTCTTCTTCTTTTATCATTCGGCTCAACGTGAACGAGGACGGTCACTACATTCATTCTAGCAAAACGAAGCATCATGACTCGATTCAATCACTCCCAGCCCGCCACAGTTTTGCCCGTAAAGACGATCGGATAGCGATTGACCCTTTATTAGGACAGCGTTCGTTCATTCGCTCCCGCCAGTCATGACAACTTTCACGAGTATGCAGCTTCAACAAACGTCCTCTATACCGTAGATGCACCGTCCTGAAAGATGGAACATGAAATGCACTGCAAGAAGAATCATGCAGACTCTCTGTGAGAATGGTTCCAGTCTTCGGTGTCGGGTCCCACTGAACTTCCAGTGAATCGTGTGAACAACCCGTGAACTCGGGGACCTATCTCCGGACCAGCGCTGAGGAATGCCTTTTTGATCTGGAACAGATCCGGTCGGGAATGTCCTCGGACCGTCCAAATGCACCACACCACCAAAAGGGCTACTGGGATCATGAAGCCAACCGCACTGAACCGCAAAGACGTCTTTTCCGGAGAGCACCACTGAAAAGCGGCACCCGCAAAGAAAAGAACGATCCTATGAAAGTGCGGTCACCAAAGCCGACCAACCGCAAACATCCAGGAAACTCACCCCCACATGAGGCAAGTCTGCGGAAGGCCGTAGATAATAGCGAGTTTCTCGAGGCCGTGCTTCTCGTGCCATAATCCCTGTAAGAACTTAGCCTGTTCGATGTTAGAGAAGTTACGCCGTATCGTGCAAGAGAAATGAAAGTTTACTAACACTCTCAGATGCGGTGTTCTTCTCCTCGTTACGGTTTTGTCCAATGAAGATCAATCCGAGGATGATGCTCGCCAGGCTTGCTACTAGCGACATGTTGATGAAGAATTGCTGAGCTGAATTTGGTGTCATCGTCTGTATTTGAAGAAAGCTGACATTGGCATTCAGGAGCACAGTTGCCTACAAGACATTCGTTATTTATTCCGAGTCAGGACTATGGAATTAAGTGCGCAGTGTACTCACAAGCACACTAGTATCCTGAAGTTGAGAGTTGAGTCTAGTGATGAACATGTTCCACCTTTCTTTACTCGAGATGTCGTCAACATAGATTTTGTGTAACAGCCGAGTATTGTTTACATGCGCCATGAATAACAGTGGCCCAAGCCCTCTCACGAGTAGTGAAGGTTGGTATTTCCATCCATGGACGGAACGATCAAAGTCGAGGCGTGCAAATCGTTCCCCGTAAAAGTGAACAAAGTAGTTGTTATCTACACCTGTGAATGGAAAGTATCCAAGAATCGAGGTGGAGACGCACAGAAGATATTCATGATTCGACCTGTAGAGCATCAGCGCGCTCTATGAACCAATGAAAGATATTCAATTCACCGATAATGATAACGCAGTGTTTACGCGTTTCTGTCTTCTCGGCTGTGTAAACGATGGATGAGCGGATACCATGATAGTACTAGATATATGACCTACGGTCAATTTTACCAACGAGGGATAAGTAATTTTGTAGCATCTCTGCATTTAGAGGGCACGACGAGCGAGCCGAAGACAAGTGATCTATTGTACTGACCATTGAACGCATATAGAACAATAGGGGGTAAAGCACCTACCACATGTTGCATGAAGAATCATATCTATGACCTCGTCTTTCAGCTCCTGAGTGATCTCGAGGAAGTTTGGGAAGAAATCGCAGTGTTTCCTGGGATTGATTCAGATACAGAAACTTCAGATACGATTAACTGAATGGTGCAACGTCAACTTGTGAATGTCTTAGAGCATGTAACTCACATGTAACACACCAATACTGAGCTTGGACAGCTAGCCCTGTCGATGGGTTCAAAACCGATTACTGAACCTAGCATGCAAGCGGTTTTGGAGCTCACCTCTGTGGGCAGGAGAGACAATACCTTTACAATCCTGGAATATAACCTCCCCGTCCCAATTCTGCAGCCAAAAGAGACTCCTGGCTTTTGGATTCACGAAATAATAGAAGCAGATCACAATCTGGTCAGATACTTTTGGTTCCAAAACTAGTTGAACTTCATCGATCTTTAGGGATTGGGAGAGCGTCCGGGCTTTGATCTCTGTTTTCAATTTCGAGAACAAGACCTCTCTGTAGTATTCGATATCCCCGTGAATCTGCTCATCGCAAATGTCTACTTCAGTAAACGTTTTCTATAGATTATAGATTCGTGCCTGAGATGTAAGAATAACATACGGATATCGCTCGGAATCACTGACCGACTCGTCATGGACGTAGTAAAGAGCACCCTCTGGGTGCCGGCAGGCTGTCCAACCGTCCGGGACGTTTCTAGAAACACAAATAAGTGAGAATAACGCTTTTGACACAGCTACGAAACGAACGGTGGTGTCTCGGGATACTCATGCAACAATGCTTCAATCGTGTAATCACATCCGGATGGATCACTGTGCGTCAGATGAATTTCTGACTCGGTTATATATTCCGTGCATCCCACCTGATACCGCGGAAATTGTACCGCAATAAGCCTTTGACCGAAATTGGGAGACATAGATCGGAGAGAGGTGGCTCCCCGCTGGTTATATCACCCTCTGGTGGAGCGGTGGAATGTTCAAAAGGAGCGCAAGCTGGTAATTGAGCCCCTCCCTGAGCACGAGAAGGTGAAGGATCGATGACGTGTACCACGTTTAAGTCTGATACCGAGGTCACTGGCAGCACATGAAGCGAATCAGGGCATTTTCGGTATGAAGCTCTCCCAGTCGGATTTCGAGAGTCGTGGGATCTCCGGGAGACGACAGACAACTGGGAAGGAGACACCAGGTTGGGGAACGATCCTACGCTCCCCAGTGACGCCACTGATGGCATGCTAACGACTCGACGGAGCGGCAAGGGGCTGGGAAGGTCAGTTGGGAGAATAAGGTGAGTATCCGACTTTGATGACTGATTGCCGTAGAGGCTGTGTATAGTAGTGCTGGTGCTTGATCGAATGATAGAGTAGGTTATGTCTGGTAATGCCGGCGAGCGCTGATGGATCGTGTGATCGATTGAAGAGGGCTCGTCGTAAGTTGAAATCTGGCTGTCTGTACATGATATGCGATCCGGAGGATAACCTCCTCCGAGGGGAGATGATGGGGCGAGGTGGCCGCCAGAAAGACTCCTTTCGTTCACGGAACGTGCAAAAGGTTGACCAGATCCACGAGCATCAGACGGTCCGACAGAAGGGATGGTCATGGCACAGACGACAGCAGTGTCTATGGTAGTAGATGAAGCGGGGGGTTCTTGGCGGGGGTGGAGGGTTGGACTCAGTGGGTTTCGGCGTGTCCATCCGAGTCGCCCGGGCCGGGCAAGGAATGTAAGCAAGTGATTTATCAGTCTGAGAGGAGGCAACCTGCGGATGAACGCCAGAAAGTAACTGAAAAGCCGTGACCACGACTCGGATGTGCTTGGTGTCGCCATGAGGGGTTCAGGAAGGCGAGGGCAAGACTGAAGAATATTTATACCCGCACTGAGCGCGCGTCCATCAACATCCTCCACAAGAATCTTCTATTACTACGATTTCATGATGCGGTGGCTATACAAGTCAGTCCAAAACTTCTAGAAGTCCCATACGCCTACATCAGCGACGTCACTTAGACCAAATCGAGGAGTTAGAGTGCTCTTCCGGACGCACCCCAGTGCCCAATGTTTCCTTTCCGAAGTGTTGTCAGGTGAGAGGGTTCATCCAAACTCGCAGCCGGCTTTGTCGTTCAGCTTCAGACCTGATGGATGATATTCGGCCTGCCAGCGACCTCACACGAGGTGCACGCATTTCGTATTCCATCCTGCGCGTCTCTCGCATTGTTTATTCTCGCGCTTCTAGATCGCTGCGCATACGTGCACGGCCGGCTCAATGATCGTATTCCAAGGACAACCCTTGTGACTGATGCATGTCCTCACACATACCTTCCTTGTTTGGACTTTTGGCTCTCAACGGAGGATGAGGATGATCACTATATTCATTCCAGCAAGCGAGTGCCAATTTTAAACATCAGCGCTTCCCAGCCCGCCACTTGCCAGTCGCCGCCAACGCAGTTTTGCCGGCAAAGATGGTCGGCAGCGCTAGAATGCCCGCATACAGCAGCACCTGACCCAGCCCGAGATCGATCCAGTACCAGAACAGGAGGAATTCGAATGCGCCGAGGAGGGTGATGAAGGGTAGGATGCGAGGCGAAAACAGGTGTGGGACGCTCACGCCAACCTGGGTCCACTGTGCGTGCGTGAGTCAATGTCATGCCGCGTGTGATAGGGAAACGTACCAAAGTCAACAAGACTGCCCAGGGCGCGAACACGAAGGCGGAAAACAAGGCGGAGACAGCCTTGGGGGGCGATTTTTGATCGGGACGGAAGGTGTGCGTGATGGGTGGCTGGGAGTGGAAGGACGCCTCATCGGGGTGGGGCGCAAGCGTCGAGGACGGCGGCACGTAGAGGTCAAAGAGGTCAAATGCGGCTGGGTCATGTACGAACGAGCCGAGAACCAAAGAGACAGCGAGTGGGCGGTCCGTAGTCGGTGGCAAGGACAACGGCGGATGGGCCATGTTCTGTGGGAGCGAATTAGGTCTTGCCGGTGCACGAACAAGGGACGTACGAGCTCGAATTTAGCCTTGCCGCCTGGGGTGACGCGGACGGGCTGGATGCCCTCTTCGCCAGAAAGGCTATCGTAGAAACGGAGAAAGGTCTGGTGGGGCTGGACGCCGTTGCCTTGATCTGATTCAGTGATTTGGAAGGTGAATTTGAGGGTATCAGAAGGGCCGAGTGTTAATGGCTCTGGCTTTTGGTCGAGAGAGAGTCTGGGAGGAAGGTCAGGCTGAACAGAGCGAGTAAAAAGGTGGACGTACGTGTCTGCGCGCAACTGGGACGCATCTGAGGAGGTTATGACGAAACGGGGGGATTGCAGGGACAGTGAGGCAGCGTGGACGTGTGCAACGAGCAGCAGGCAAGCTGCGTAGAGTGGAATCATCATGGTGTGGATGTAAGACTACGTGTAGGCACGTGCACAGCCACAATTGTCGGAAAGACTCAATCATTTTTCCTATTAACCTTGCTATGGCAAGGCCTTAGTAACGGAATGTCGGAGACTAATTTTACTACACACCCTCCCCTGCAGAGGCTCAGCATTTGCTGTAGTACGTTTTCTGGACTCAGAAGGACTGAAAAATACGACATTATACATAGGTTAAAGATGCTGTCACCTTCATGTCCACGAACGCAAGCCAACAGTCAAACAGCGACGCTCGTTATCTCTGCTCACCGCCAGCGGAATGTTCACCCAAGGTACCATACGCTCCAGTTTCCCCATGTTCAGATAGCCTCTCGATCTCGCCGCGCCTGAATGCTTCCCGATCCTCTTCATATACTATTGGGGTATCTGTAAACAAACCGTATATTTCAGAGAGGAAATTGTGCTTACAGAATGTCAACTCTTCGAGCGTGCGTCCCGATGTTTCAGGAAACATAGTGTAGACGAACATGATCTGGAACGCATTCCACACGCAGTAGCTAAAAATATTTCAGCCCTTGTCCTTTTGCATCCGAAAAAAATGCAAAGCGTACACGATATACCATCTCCAACCTATCATACAGCATCAGGAGCTACGATCGAGATATATAGAGATAAACGTACCTGCAGCATCGATTCCAATAGGGTTCACAAAATCACAGAAGAATCCAGCGACGCGGCTCCACCACTGGAAGATAGCAATACCCCTGGCGCGAGCATGAAATGGAAAAAGTTCGACCAAGAAAGCTGTTTGCTTTCTTCAGAAAGAGTGGTTCAAGATGACACGTGCATGCTTACTGTGGTTTAAAGCAAGGAGTCCTAAATTGTATGCTGGACTGTACGCAAGGATGAGCCTATAGAATACGGTGAGATCAAGAGTATTTGCCATGAACTTCACTCTTACAGGATAGCAATTTGAGAAGAGATCTTGCTATGTGTGAGTGAATAATCTGCGCTGGCTATAGTCCAAGCAGTAAATACGATAAAGACAGAAATGGTGCATGCCTAATAAATGATTAGGGGAACACAGTCAAGAGTAGTCGGGGACCAGAATACCTACTAGATATACACTCCGTCGAGGATATCGAGGTACTATGAACGCAATAACTACGGCAGTCACGAACGTCCAAGAATGCTTAGTCAGATTAATAACGTTCTTCGTTCGGTTATCGTGAATGCCGATGCCGTCTAAAATCAAGGAGAGGTAGTGTCTATCAGACCAGTAAGCGAATAGCTGAATGGATGTCAGTGGACGACAAGCCTCACGTAATTAATCCAACTCCACACCACTGGGTGAATAGGCCGAGGAAGGTTGCAACTATAACGCGCTTGCGCATTCCTGGCGTTGACAACATTTCCCTCGGATTCATTTGGGCAATCTTCAGTTCTGCTTCCAGCGTCCGCTCCATCTGGTCGTACTCCGCCTTGACAAAATCTGAATCCTCGTCTCCCTCTGCATGATACTTAACAAGAATGGCAAATGCTTCGCGCCCTCTTTTCCTCGACAAAAGCCAGCGAGGGGACTCCGGGACAAACCAAATGAAGGAGACTTGAAGGACACTAGGCACGATTTGAAGCAATGATGGAATTCTCCAACCCCAGTTACTCTTCATGGCAAAGGTCCAGAAGGTCACCCCACCAGCAGCCACAAGACCTAGGAGGCATTAGTCTGCGAATCCCGTTCCAAAACACTTTTTCACCTAGGGTGAAAGAGGTATTAAACAGGCTACCCATGGTAGCTCGCTCCTTAGGATATGAGAGTTCTTCATACACTTTAACAAACTAACAACGACACTGAAATCACTTGACTTACCACCAGTCAGAGAAGATGCGGCTATTACACAAAAAACATTGGCAAATCCGAGAACAAAGCGAGCCATGATAAACATAGTGACTGTCCAATTTTCATGGTTAAAAGTGTCCCGAAGGTTTGAAACACATCGAGCGACTCACAATTCACAGCAAATCCCTGAAGAATACCCGCAATTATTGATACGATTCCAGCAAGCAATATCGGGTAACGTCTCCCGATTTTATCGATAAGAGAGGGGGCAAATGGAACAGCAGCGACACAGCCCAAAGAATACATGGAAGTCATGAGACCCAAAGAAACGGAGCGAGGATGATCAAAATCTGCCGAGCGAGTTAATCACATACGAGACCGATTACAGATATTGGATCACATTTAAGCCACGAGGTCACGGTCTGTAGGCCATTTACCATGGACCCGTCGAAGCTTTGAGCCTGGCATCAGCCATTTACCATCGAGCACGCAATGGAAGACACTTACCCACTCGTCATTTCTACTCCGATACACGTTGGAAGCATCAAGAGATATAAAAGTCGAAGATTGGGCTTGTTGTACCAGGGAATCTTGTCTTGTTGCGCGAGCCGAGACACGATTGTATCGTTGTTTTCTAATGGAGCGTAACTACGCTGCCTACTTCTGAGTGAGTCGTCCATTCCGATAGCGTGAGGACGACGAATTGAAGAGGATATGCGTTGCCCAGGATGTGGGTGATTGTTTGAATCCTCAAAGCTTCAAGTTCCGGATGCGAATATATCTGCACATGAGCCGAGCAGAAGCCTGCCCAGGCAACATGCCAACATCCGTTTTGAGTAGTGAAAAGTATCGTAATAGAAACGTAATAGGACTTCACATTGGAGAGCTCTGATTCAATCATTTGATCATTCAATGAACACACTCACGACGTTCCATCGATGAAGTTAAATGGTTCCCGTTTGAACCGATGAACATTGTTAGGAGTCCATTAGGCCAAACAGTGACAAGCAACGCTCGGCCTCCTCAGTAATCAATTGACGCAGCAACCTCCTCAAGGAGAGGAGGCGATTACATTAGCTATTGAGTAGTAGAATATAAAAGACCAGCCACCATAGGGGACAGAGGCAAGAGAGCATCCCTATACGCTCTGTCCCCGCCTCATTCTCGTCTGATCCTACGCGCCTAAGACTGCTGACACTCGAGTTCCCATGCTCACCACGTCCACTCACTCGACACTCTAATCTGGAACAGACGAGATCGTTAATTTCTTGACGACGTAATATCACACCATGTCCAATCCATCTTCTACTGGGCAACCGCCCCCTGCACCATCGCAACCATCTACTGCCGCCACTCCCAATACTGCCGCCATCGCTTCTCTCCCCAACACTCAGACGTCTACCCCCAAAATAGAGAAGCTCAATAATGAAAATTGGCTCGCATGGACGACTCGCATGTCCACCGTCTTGAGGCAGAAGAAAGCGTATGAGGTTGTTGTGAACGCGATACCGCGTCCGCAAGATCCTGTGGGAGCCGCAGAATGGGACGAGAGGGATTGTATAGGTCAAGTCCTCATCACCACATCCATCCAGGATGAACAAGTCATCCATGTCTCTGCTTGCTCCACCACTACTGACATGTGGCATTTGCTCTGTATCATTCATGCCCCGCGTGGAACGCAAGCCGTCATCACACTCAAAAAGAGATTGTACCATTTGGACGCAAAGGAGCACGACGACATCCCCACACATCTTCATCACATGCGCAAATTGCGTGAATGCCTGTCTCTTACGGGCGAACACATAGGTGATGTAGAGTTCAAATCACTCCTTGTCGGCTCCCTCCCCGAGTCATGGGAAAGCTTCACTACTTCCTACCTCAGTTATCACACAGGCGGAGCGGGAGGCAACCAACATGCGCAAACTACATCAGCAAACCACCTTTTTGCCCACAGACCCTATAGACTCTACAGACTATCACAGACCACCACAGACTCAACAGACCCAGCAGCTCTACAGCTTCTCCAGTTCTTCAGATTATACAGAGTGCTCAGACAACCACAGACTATTACAGACTCTCTAGGCACTA
>JBBPLL010000326.1:0-32699 GCA_038089755.1 Leccinellum rugosiceps | reverse complement strand
AAGAAACAAAGAGCTATGACCCAAACAGTGAGCAATCTTCATTGTCTCAAGACACCCACTAGCTATTTAAATATAGAGATTGTTCATTCCAGAGCATTCTTTCTATCTTTTCCATAAAAAGATTTCAGAACTAGTTCAAGTTCTATCTGTTGCTGAACAATACAAGATATCAAACATACCTGAGTAAGTAAAATCAGTCATGAAAGAAGTTTTCAAGCAGTATGAAAGAGCATCTGAAGAAGACAAGATAAACATGCTCTTGAATATCATTCTTCAACATCACATGAGTATGTACTAAGCACATTTTATATTGATATCATAGCCATTCTTTTATCTAGCAATTGAATACAACCAATGAAAACTCAGTATACCATGATCAAGCTGTTTCTTTTAAGAATGTAGATCATAAATGAGCAGTGAAACAAGTTGGACAACATTGTAACATGTATTCCAATTTAAATGAATTCTGAATTCATATACATGTACATAGAATCTCAATTTCTTTGAAGTTAAAAATATCAACATGCAAACAATTTTACATCATTAGTGGATCTGCAAAAGAATCAGGGTTCTAAGTAGTGCCTACCACTTGTAGACATCATTGTCTCTCTTCAACTATTTATACTTGGCTCTCACACTACTGAAGTCCAGTGTGGCAATCCATAGCATTAGCTAAAAGTGCTGCAGAGAACCATGCAACACTCCATAGCATCAAGCTACACCTTGACAAATTTTTGTTCCCACTCAACTCTTACATGACCCATTATCTGTATTCACTATAACATCAGTTACATCACACCTAAATGTGACAAATCTTTCAAAGCTTCAAGGCCCACTGGCAGCCTAGTGTACACCAAAAGAAATTAAGAGGCCAAGGCTGCTATAAATAAATGCAACACCAGAGACAGTAGGAAAAGGATGCCAATGCGGCCTGACACATACTGAAACACATGTATCCCCACACCATTCCTAAATGTCTGTATAACAAATACACCTTCCATAGCCCCCTCTCATGATTCAGCTTAGCCCCTCCTTGACAAGTTCCTGTACTCGGCTCGAGGGTCAGACCAACACAGAACTCAACACTGGTCCATCCTGCCATGTGTGGTTGGCTGATCACATCCATGATCTACTTCATGTTCAACTTGGAGTGAAGCGAGGTTGCAATGGGGTGTGCAAGGATATATGCATGGTGTGAGCACGCAACAGATCCTTCAATACTACCTATGAACCAGACCTATGAAATTGATGTAAATCAGGCCCGCGAGTCCATAATGTCCAAATATAAGTCTGGAAACACTCCCAGAGTAGAAATACTCAGTAGAGAGCATGCACCTTGTTGCCATGATATGAACGAGGGTATTAATGTTGGCGCAAATGGATCCTGCAATGCGCTGATGCAGGAACCAGCGAAAAGAGTGTATAAATACGCACAAGACATCTATCCAGCGAATCCGCACCCGAACTAGAGATGTCGAGCTCGAACCCTTTGCGTACGCCCCGGAGGTTCTCAGAATTCGTCTTGTCGGAATATAAAAACCGATGTCGGTACGCGATAGCCAATGTGGTTGCACCCAAATGGCGCGACGCACCTCGGGATAGCCGCCTGCGGAAACACTTCATCGATCTTCTTGGCGACGTCTACGCTATCCAGCAACATAAACTTTTTTCTGGCACTAAGCTGTTCGTCTCGCTCAGCTCCTTCCGCTCGACGTCAATAGATCCAAAGACTCAGTCGATCCCAAATGGATTTTCACTTCGGAAGACGAGATATTTTAACGCGTCGGTCGCGATGCTCTTCGACTTGAGCTTGATGGCGAGCGCATTGAGAAGGTGGATAAATTGCGTGAGCGAGTCGGTGCGAGTGCTGGTTCCGACGTAGCTGAGCGCCGTTTCGTGCACGCAATCCAGAGACGCTGCTCACCGGGCGTCCTTGCGTATCTACGCCTCCTCATACTCGAATGCCGTCTTCGAAGCGATGATGGACTTTGTGAACTTGACTCGTTGACGATGTCAGCGTCCTCCGTGAGTTGCTAAGTTGGCGTTAGATGTCGTCCGCGACGGATCGTCAAAGAGACCCTACTGAATGCTGATCTTTCGACGTACGGGCGAAGCAAACACATATGGGTGCCCCGTATGCGCCCGCAACACTTCGATGCGCTTGTCGGCCAGGAATTGGCCCCACCGAACGTCCTCTCCCCTGAATGCGTGTCGACAAAAGAGTAGGCGCGAGACCCTCACCAGTTGAAGTGAAACGAAAGCCGAACTACGAGGCAAGCAAAGTAGCGACAATCTGATATTTGCGAATGTGTACGATTTGCACACGAACCGAACCTACACCAAGCCAAAATGCTCGGCCAAGTTTCTCATTGCGTGAAACGAGCCAATGGGCGGCTCGTCACGCCAGTGCTCGTACGAAGAAACCATGGCCAGGCAACCCCCGGTAGTTCACACTCGTCAAGTCGAACCGCTTCATTCGGATTCAGGACGGTCCCCGAGGAAGCCAAAGAATCCCTCGTGAAAGGCGTTTTCGACAGCGTGGCGTCCAAGTACGACCTGATGAACGATGCTACATCTCTGGGCGTACACAGGCTGTGGAAAGACACGTTCGTCTCCACCTTGAGACCTGGTCGCAAAGGACCCATTCGGTGCATCGACGTCGCCGGAGGAACGGGTGACATCGCACTCCGCATTCTCGATCACGCCAGGGAAGAATACGCCGACAGGGAGACCAGCGTCGAAGTAGTCGACATCAATGCTCAAATGCTCCAAGAAGGATTCAAAAGATTCAAAAAGACAATGTACCACAATAGTAAGTACGCGCCGCGAGCGTTCTCCAAAACGCGACTGAGGGTACCAAGCACCGCAGGTGTCGTTCTACGAGGCCAATGCACAGGAGCTCCCTCCGACGCAGTTCAAAGACGACTCGTACGACCTGTACACGATCGCATTTGGGATTCGCAACTGCACGTCCATCCCCGCTGTCCTGAAAGAGGCACACAGAGTGCTCAAGCCCGGAGGCACGTTTGCATGCCTCGAATTTAGCAAAGTGAACCATCCCCTGCTGAGCGCGTGAGTGCCTGTTTTTCTTGCTCGGACGCTTCTGATGGGTCTGCAGGGTGTACGACCAATACTCGTTTTCCGTGATACCCCTCCTGGGAACTATTCTGGCAGGAGACAGGGACTCGTATCAGTATTTGGTCGAGTCCATCCGAAAGTTCCCTAGCCAACCAGATTTTGCTGGGATGATCAGGGATGTTGGTTTTACGACTGGCGGTGATCACGACGGGGGTGCATGGACAGAGTTGTGGGGTGGGATTGCTTGCATACATAGCGGGGTCAAGGTTTAGAGTAGAGTGTACAAGCGATTTATATCCCTGTGGCAGCGCCACAACAACCGCGCCTTTGCGGCAAGCCACCCCTACTGATCGAATTTGCCTCGTTCTCCTCTCTACACGACCACCACCATGGCCACCTCGTCCTCCTCTTCGACAAACTCCCCTTATCCAATGCCCCCAGCCTCCGCAGACCTGGCGACCACATGGGCCTTTCTGGAGGAGGGTGTGGATCACATCATGACAAAGCTCCAGACTGGCGTCTCGTACTCCAAGTACATGAGCCTCTACACCGTAGCCTACAACTACTGTACATCCTCGCGCATGCACGGCGCACCCGATAGTGCAGTCAGTGCCAGTAGCCGCAGTGAGTGTCCCCTTTCCTGCTACCACAGTGGGAAGATGCCCTTTCCGATTACGACGATATGACGAGGCTCACCATGCCCATCCAGCCGGCGCCAATCTCATGGGCTCGGATCTATACAACAATCTCATTCGATACTTTATGGCGCATCTAAAGGGCCTGAAGGAAGTATGGACCTCTCCTCATCTTTGACTTTCTCTCGCCTGATGGGAACCTGCCCAGCAATCGGACGTTCTGCAAGACGAGGCACTCCTACGATATTACGCTAGCGAGTGGGACAGATACACGACGGGAGCCAACTACATCAACCGATTGTTCACCTATCTCAACCGTCACTGGGTGAAGCGCGAACGCGACGAAGGTCGAAAAGGAGTTTATCCCGTTTACACAGTGCGTTGTATCTTCTTGTGCGAGTCGTGATTGATATAGAATGTCGATGCAGCTCGCGCTCGTCCAGTGGAAGAACAACTTTTTTCTTCACGTGCAGAGCAAGCATGGAAAACTGGCGGGTGCCATCCTGAGACTGATCGAACGCCAACGAAACGGCGAGACAATCGATCAAGGCCTCGTCAAGAAAGTCGTTGACTCCTTTGTCTCTCTCGGTCTGGATGAAACCGATATCAACAAAGCCTCGCTTGATGTTTACAAGGAGCACCTGGAAACGCCGTTCCTCGATGCGACCGAAAAGTACTATCAGCAGGAATCTGAAGCGTTCCTTGCGGAGAGCAGCGTCTCTGACTATCTGAAGAAGGCTGAAGAGCGTCTCAGGGAGGAGGAGGATCGAGTAGATCGCTATCTCAATACGGAGACCCGAAAACAACTCGTCAGCAAGTGCGAGCACGTACTCATTCGACAACACTCGGAGCTCATGTGGGAGAGCTTCCAAAAGCTGCTTGATTTCGACAAGGACGAGGATCTCCAACGGATGTATGCGTTGCTTTCTCGGATTCCGGAGGGGCTGGAACCGCTGAGGAAGAAGTTCGAGGAACATGTCAAGAAGACTGGCCTCACGGCGGTTTCAAAGTTGGTTGGTGAGGGTTCGGAAGGTGCTGAAGGCCTAGATCCCAAGGCATACGTCGATGCGTTGTTGGAGGTGCATCGCAAGAACTCGGAGACGGTGACACGCAGCTTCAGAGGGGAGGCAGGATTCGTTGCCAGCCTTGACAAAGCCTGCAGGGAGTTCGTCAATCGCAACGCAGCTACGGGGACGTCGACGACGAAATCGCCAGAGTTGCTCGCCAAGCACGCTGATATGCTACTAAGAAAGAACAACAAGATGGCGGAGGAGGAAGATCTAGAGGGTGCCCTGAACCGTGTCGTAAATTCTTTGGGATTCTTCCCGTGTTTACCTCACCTGATCATCATGTTGTGTTGTAGATGATTCTCTTCAAGTATATCGAAGACAAGGATGTCTTCCAAACTTTTTACACCACCAAGCTATCGAAGCGACTCATTCACGGCGTGTCTGCATCGGACGAGAGTGAAGCTAGTATGATATCCAAGCTAAAGGAGGCTTGCGGCTTCGAGTACACGAACAAGCTACAACGCATGTTCACCGGTATGTTTTCTGTTTCCTATCCTTTTGTTCTGGTAGTAACGTGAAGCGTGCAGACATGAGTCTGAGTAAAGACCTGACTGATCAGTTCAAGGAGCGGATGCAACAGAACCACGACGACATGGACATCAACTTTGGGATCATGGTTCTGGGAACCAACTTTTGGCCTCTTAATGCGCCCAACAACGACTTTATCGTTCCTCCCGAGATTCTGCCCACGTACGACCGGTTCTCCAAGTACTATCAGACGAAGCACTCTGGTAGGAAACTGACGTGGCTATGGAACTACTCGAAGAACGAGCTGCGGACGAACTACCTGAACCAAAAGTACATACTGATGACGAGCTCGTACCAAATGGCGGTACTGTTGCAGTACAATAACCACGACACGCTATCGTTGGACGAGCTCGTGACGGCCACTGCGATCAGCAAAGATATTCTGGTTCAGGTGTTGTCGCTGCTGGTGAAGGCCAAGATTCTGGTCAACGACGAGACGGATCAGTATGATCTGAACCCTAGTGTGTCTGGTCGCGATCGGCTGCTGTCTGTTTTGCTTACGGATGGGCTGCAGACTTCAAGTCGAAGAAGATCCGCGTGAACCTGAACCAGCCAATCAAGGCGGAAGTGAAGGCTGAGTCGTCCGAGGTGCTCAAGACGGTGGACGAGGATCGTAAATATGTGATTCAAGCGACCATCGTCAGGTATGTATGCTCGTTGTGCTGCTAGCTTGCGTGTCGCTCACTTGTGCCCCCAGGATCATGAAGGCACGCAAGACGATGAAGAACCAGCCGTTGATACAGGAGGTCATTTCGCAAATCTCGCAGAGGTTCGCTCCCAAGATCCCTGACATCAAAAAGGTGCGTCTGTGCGACTTGCGTTTTGGTCTGTCTGGCTCACGTGTACGGTAACAGGCAATCGACACGCTGCTTGAAAAGGAGTACATTGAGCGAGTGGATGGCACGCGGGACACGTTTGCGTATGTCGCATAGATTGCAATGTAATATACCAATCTCCGACGTAAAAGTTCCCACACACCCCCGAGCATGAACCTGCGCGATGTGCTGTTGCAGGGGCTGGTCGACTTGCCCGGTACTCGCCAATTCCACCTTCACGTCCTCGTATCTTCACCGAGGAGACACTCAAACTTGTTTCCCTTCGCTGCACCCCGCCCAAAGACGTACATCCAGGACATTCTCGTGCTCCTCTCGGAACAAACCAACCCGCACTCGCCCCGCGTCTTCGTGTCCGCAATCGAGGCCAACTTATACCATATCCCGTCCTCGTCCAGCGCCATCCTCTATGTCTCCAAGGTCGACTCCACCGGCCAGGCCTCATCCCCGTCCCCCACTTCCGCCCTCGTCCGTGCATTGCTCACTTATTACCTCGATCCCACCACCCGGCCCCTCCCTGTCGCCCACGTCTGGGTCCACCTGTTCGCGCGCGCCCAGAACCAGTACCTCTTCCCCAACTCTGCCGAGCACCCCGGGAAGCGCCCCCTGTCCGACCTCCAGCTCTGCGCGTGGTGGAAGCGCCAGCTGAGCCGTGTCGCCGACCGTCTCGTCGCTGCAGACGCACTGGGTGTCTGCTTGTTCTATCTCCTCCCGGGCCTCGGCGAGCTCGAGGCGTCGCACGCCATGGACCGCGTGTCCCACCCGTCCGCATCGTCGTCGTCAGTGCCGTGGTCGTACGGACACCCGTATGACCAGACGGACGTGCCCCTCCCGTGTGTGCCGATTGGCCGCGAGGACAAGGCACTCCCACATATCGGACACGTCGTTCCCTGGTTCGATGACGACCCCAAGGCGCGGTTTCTGGACGAGATCGCGTACACGACGGACGCGGAGGGAATCAAGTCTCCCGAGCGGAAACGTCCCCGTTCGAAGCGTGCGACGACGACGAACAGGGCTGAACGCGATCACGTCGAAAGCGGGGAGACGAGCTCGTCTTCTTCTACGGCATCCGAACAGACGGGCAAGGCGCTCAGAAAGGTGTCGATCGACGAGTTTTGGGAGCGGATGTCGTTCCGTCAGGAATGTATCGCGGGAGCCGTAACAGGCTTCTTCGTCATGGCCACGTCACTCCCAACCCCAACGCCACCTTCACGCAACGAAGTTTCGCCACTCGCTCCACTGCCTGGACAGGTTTCTTCGCAGATGATGAAACGTGTGTTGACTTCGTTGATGACGGGCCACGAATTTCCAAGTGTAGAACGGGCAGTGTGGTCTACACGGGTTCTGGAAGAGGCCATCAAAGGACTATGTGACGGACTCAGGATCGTCCAGTCTCGAGAAAAAGAAAGAGCCCAGAGCCCAGACGATTCGCATCGACGGACACCCGAGCCAAATGAAGCAGCGAGCGCCACCTTAGCTCCCTGTGAAACGCCACCACCGCGTCTGAGCTGGAAGGACAAACGAACGTTGGTGGACGTTTCACCGAACCCGTTCCCGGAGCCAGAGGCTTCGGTGGAAACGTACAATTCGTACATTTACGGGACGGTCACGGTGAGCAATCCAGAAGAGCCACGTAAGGAGGCCGTTAGAGATGGCGGGGGTGACGGCAAGCCCGCGATCACGGTGCTGACTGCACGTCGGAAAAAGAGGGGAAAACCCTGATTTGGAGGGAACGGATTATTGTTATTGTCGAAAACGGCGCCGATAACGAGTGCACATGGAGTCGACACACGATGGATGGGTTCTTGGAAGCCGTGATAGCGGTTGTTACGTTGGAGCGGTATTACCTTGTTGAGCTGCATGAGGTCATGGGAGTAGAAACCGATGCAAGCACACAACTCTCTCGATCGAATTGGGTTGAAATAGAGTGCGTATGTCGGTATGGCGCGCGATGGGATATGTATATGCGAAATTAATTGAAGGCGCATTCCATTTTTCTGGAAGACGGCGGTCATTTGGTGACCCCTTTCAAGGGCTGAGGTTCTTCTGAGAGGGCATGCGTACAGCATTGGTTGGTCGGGCGTCGAGCCGCATCTGGTGAGATGAAGAAGCGGAGTCACCACGAAGGTTACGTGGTTATCTTGGGGACCCGTGGCTATTTTGTGGTCCTCGAGTGCAAGTGCGCCAATCTTTTGTTCGTTGCGAGGGATCTCGAGGGCGGTGAAGGTTTGGCTGTGAGAAGTTAAAAAGTACTTTTTGGCTGTGAAACAGACGCTCAAGTGCTCCTCCTCCCCCACACAGCCGAATTGTTCTTACGAGATTACAAGTCGCGTCTTTTTTTTTTCTTTTCTTTTCTTACCCCCCCATGATGTCCGCTGCACACCTCCCCCAGTCTCTTCCCTCCTTTGCACAGGCGTTCAGCAACTCTTCTCTCAGTGACATTTCCCCCATCAGCAACTCGCTACCACCCATCCAGTCACGCCCCCCAGACACAAGGAAACGTCCCCGCGAAGACAACCGCACACAACCAGATGTGTAAGTCCTCTCCCACCGCTGCCTATTTTCGTGCCAAACGCGCTTCTCACCAGCCACAATGCCGAATCACCCATGTCCGTCCGCATCAAGGAGGAGGACAGAGACGACGGTCCACGTTCCCCATCGCCCCAGCAAGACATTTCCCCCCGCGACTCCTCGGCCACACCAGCCGTCCAGCCCTTGTCCAAAAAACGCCGTGTGACCCTCAGTGGCCCACCCCACGGCCCGGCCAAATCCCCTCCTCAACAGACCAGCCCCGTCCCGATCTCTCCTGTCGTCGCCTCCTTTCCCCCCGCAGACGATGCAGTTCCCCGCGATCAACCCCGCTCCATCCTCGCAAAGCAACAGCAAAAAGCCCTGCTTGATCAGCGCCGCGCCAGCACATCCACCGCCATCTCGTCCACGGGCCAGGGTCCCATGGTTTCTGGGAGTCTTCTCAGCACCTCCCCACCAGGGGATCAGTCGGCGACCTCAAAACTGGCCCGCATCGGGCGCATCAGCCCCAGCACGATACCCGCAGTAAGCCGTTGCGCTGGTAACCTGGTTGCATCTGGCACCCAAGCGACTACATCGTCATCCCAACCTCTTACTCCCCCACCCATAATCGTCTCTAGCCAGCAGCCCCCAGCTCAGAATCAGCCAGAGCCCACACCGCCCAAGCCACAGCCGCCCCCGGCTACCCATTCCTTGCCTCCACCACCCATCAGCTTTGCACGTCGTCGTGCAGCCCAGTCCGGTGGTCGCAAAAAGAAACCTGCCGATATATTGATCAGTCCAAGAGGCGCAGGTCCTTCAGATCCGCTAGCACCAGTCATACAGAGCGCACCGCCGGTGGCAGATCCCACCCGCTTCCAAATGGCCATCCCCCGTCTACCTTTGGCATTGAACAATACCCAAACCACCCGGAGAGTCGCCAGTGCCGTTCCTCCCACACCCACTCGCTTCAGTCTGCACGGCACCGCTGCACCTCCTTCGATCAGTTCGACCGCTCGGTCGATGATCTCTCCCCCGAACCCCTCCGTTCCAATAGCCAACACATTGGTGCCACCCACCCCTCATGCGCTCCATAACCCTGGCTACTCGGGCGACAAGTCTGCCTTTTTGGCACCGTTCGAGGTCTTTTACGATGCCCTCAACGACTCGAAGCAACTCAAGGGCTGGTTATCGGACCAAATGCAAAAATCGAACGCACTGATGCTCTCGCTTAAGCAGCAGCAGGACAAGATGGACGAGATCGTGGAGGATTTGGTCGAGAAGCGCACCCGCGTTATGCGGGAGGAGATCATGATGCTCCGCCAGCGAATGGAATCGCTCGAGGAAGCGGTCCTCGCTGTCCGCGCAGAGTCGTCTTCCAGGGAGCATGACGCTGCCGGTTATGGGTATCCACAGGGTACCAAGTTTCTTCAGAACGGGGTGCCTCCTGGTTCTGAGCCTGCATCGTCGTATCGCTTTCCCGCCCCTGAGCAGCGCAGACCTGATACGATCATCAGGGTCACCTCTCCAGGGAGAGAGCAGGAGCATCGACCGTCTGCCTCGCCTCCGGTGGAAGTCACACGTCGGCTGTCCGTTTCTGCCACGAGTGTTCGTTCAGAGCCTTCACAGACGTTGCATGGTTCTTTTACGCTCGGTGTGCACAATCGAGCATCCGGAGTCAAGGGCACGCAGCCCCCCACAAGACCACAAGCTGTTCCCGAGCGGTCCTCGACCAGCCGACAAACAGACTCGCGGCCCACGGCCCGGGTGTACTATTCCGGGCCATATGGGAACGGCAGTTCGGCGGGCGTGGAAGGACAGCCAACGTCGAGAGCTGGTGATAAGACATGAAACCAGGGCTTTTCTTTCTTTCTTTTTTTGGAGTTTGATTGTTTGACACGCCTACAGTTCCTTTTATTGGTCTTTAGAGTTCGTTGTGCAATAACGACCGGACGTTTCGACCTTGCCACATACACACACACTCACACACGTTCACTCGCACCAACCTTTTTGCCTCCCAGAAATAGCATTTTTTTCCCAAAAGATTCGCGGACTATGTATCTTTGATTTATGATTCGTCTTTCTTGCCTCGCTTGCTTTCGTATTTCACGCATTTGTCGTTGCCGATTCGACCCAGGAAGAATCATAGGCTCTCACATTCGTTTTTTCCCCTCCATTTCGTGATTTCTGTCTTGAAGCTTTGTTATGTGTACTTATAAGGGAGGTGTAAGATATATCCAGACCGCATCTTGCCTTTTTTTTCTACGGGTTCGTATATAGCAAAGATTGGCACCAATATTATCTGTTGGAGGTTATATGGACGTCTGATTCGATAACCGGTTACCGCCGCCAATCGGTAAAGGATCGACACGGTGGGTCGAAATGAAGGAGGTCAGCGTGCACGATCGCAACCGGGACCATTTCGGCGAACTGAGGCCAGGTGCCTCGCCGCATCATTTAAACAGCCTCGGTTCAAAGTAATGAACGGAACCCTAGGAAGGGCTCGGGACTGTGCGGCTGCGCGATTGTGAGCTGATTTCGACGCAGCCAATCGTTGACACGAATCTTTTTCATATTTGGGATCCGGTTGATTTTTCGTTCAATTGGAGCTGTTCTTGCTTCTGTGACGAGGAAGTGCAACAAAGGCGATGCGTTGCTGAGGCGGTGGATGTCAACTCTTTGATGTTGTGGCGATGCTTGATGCGTGCGAAACCTGTCCGGGTCTACACGTGCACAATGTCTTTTCTTCCTTCCAAACATGCTCAAACCGTCGAGTCTGACCTCGCGTTGCTGGACCAGCAGCAGAACGTACGCGACACGTCGACCCGAAAAGCCTCCTGCGCGTTTCCCAGATCCGTTGCGCAACAATCCCAAGGCGGTCGTCACCCCGCTCGAGGGTGGCAAGCTGACGTTTATCCGTCGACCACCGCCGTCTGCGCCCTCCCCCTACTCGACGACGCTGGACCCCACTTCACCGCTTCTGCGGCCACCCACGCCGACTACTAGCGGTGCACCGCAACCGACACGACTACCACCGCTCCTCCGACCGTCCGCGTACAGACCAGGGCCGGAGCGGCTCTCCAAGGAGGACGTGGAGAAGCTGCGCGCGCTGAGACGGTCACGGCCAGAGGTGTACACGTGTGGGAAGCTCGCGAAGATGTTTGAGTGTACGCCGAGCTTCGTGAGCCAGGTTGCTGCGCTGCCGCGGACGCTTCGGCGGGCGTTTGGGAGGCGAGAGGGGGCGAGGGTGGAGGGTGTGAAGGCGGGGTGGGGCGAGAGGAAGGCTACGGCGCGCGCGATTCGGGAGAGACGTCGGGAGTTTTGGTGATGATGATGGTTTTGGCGGGGATAAATGCATGTAGCCGAGGCAGTGTTCATCAGAGGACGAACGGCAAAAGTGGCACATACCGTATGATTCGGCCGTCCTGAGTCGTATATCCGAAACCAGTCCTTCTCTTTTAGCTCCGTATCTCACCTCTTCATATATGGTACTTTGCTCTGCCGTCCGCTCCAGTTATAATAGAGGTCTTCGCATAGTACCTCGACCTCGTTCGTTCGCTTCGTTTCACACCATGTCTGTCGCTCGACTCCCTCCCCAATTCGCCAATACCGACCATCGCCAGCGCTGTCTCGAACAGCTGCGCTCCAAGTCGGTCTCGCTCGAGCAGTACATATACCTCAACGGCCTCAAGGGCCGCGACTCCAACCTGTTTTATGAAATATTGCTCGAAAACATGTCGGTGAGCGACGGACAGACCGTTCTATCCGAGCTGCGCTGTTGACCCGTCTCGCGTCGTCGTCGTCGTCGTCTTCAGGAAATCATTCCCATCTTGTATACCCCAACGGTGAGTTCGTGGTCGCACGACTGAGTGGCGCTTCGACTGATTCGAAGCCGCTAAACCATATTAATACCATCATAACAAACAAAGGTCGGCGAGGCGTGCGTCAACTACTCCCACATCTGGCGTAGGCCCGAGGGGCTGTACGTCTCCACCCAAGACAAGGGCCGCATTCGGGACGCCCTCGCCTCCTGGCCCAACGCTCAGGACGGCCGAATCGCCGTCGTCACGGATGGTACGTTCGTTTTTTTTTCTCTTCTTTCGGGAGATGTCGGGATGTCGTTTCTATTCCTATTCTGAGTTTATTTTTGGCTTATCGAGAATGTCGGTTGCTGATTTGTTGTCCCGTAGGTTCGCGGATTCTTGGTCTCGGTGATCTCGGGGCCAACGGGTTGCCCATCAGCATCGGTAAGCTGTACGTCGTGCCCACCTTCCCCCCTTTGGCTCGCGAACTGACTCCGCTCCCGCTCGTAGGGATCTTTACATTGGCGGCGCGGGGATCAAGCCCACTTCGACGGTAAGTTGTCTGTCGCGTGCGTTTTTGTCCGACGCGACGTTCTTCAGGTGCCCATATGTCTCGATCTCGGGACTAATACCCAGCGGTACCTCGACGATCCGCTCTACATCGGCGTGCGTCGTCCCAGGCCGTCTACTCAAGAGGTGAGTGAACCTGGCCGGTCTTTATCCGCTGTTCTAAGGGGAGAAATCCAGATGGACGAATTCATGGACGAGTTTATGCTCGCGATGAAAGACGTGTTCCCGAACCTGCTCGTCCAGTTCGAGGACTTTTCGACCGACAATGCGTTTAGATACCTCGACAGGTACCGTCACCAATACCGTGTCTTCAATGATGACGTAGGTTCTCTCTTGGCATTTTTATTTGGTGACATTTCTGATCATCATTCCACAGATCCAGGGCACTGGATCCGTCATCCTGTCCGGCTTCATCAATGCTGCCCGTCTCTCCTCGTCCGCCTCGGGCAGGGCGCTGTCGGATCAGAGGATCCTCTTCTTCGGCGCGGGCTCTGCGGGGATCGGTGTCGCGAAACAGCTGCTCTCGTTTTTCACCACCCTGGGCGTCAATCCCGAGGAGGCCAGATCCAGAATTTACGTGAGCGCGATCATATATATGTCTTGGAGTGACTTTGGTTGGCGATCCGTGTGCTCAAGCGCTGATCGTGCCAGACTGTGGACTCCAAGGGGCTGATCACGGCCGACCGCAAGGGCTTACAGGAACACAAGAAGTGTGAGTGGTCTTTGTTTATTCTCTCTCTTCTTTTCGTGCCGAGATATTGAGGGGTCGAGGATTGCTAGTTTTTGCTCGCACGGACTACGAGGGTCCGCAGCTCACGAACTTGGTGGAGATCATCAACTACGTCAAGCCCACCGCTCTGCTCGGTCTGAGTACGTCGAAGGTGGGTGTGATTCAACACTTTGTTCCTTTGGTGGCGCTCACACGTCAATACGCTACAGGACGCGTTCACTGAGGATGTGGTCAAGGCCATGTGTGCGCTCAACCCGCGCCCCATCATCTTCCCCTTGTCCAACCCCGTTCACCTGTGTGAACTCGACTACCCAAACGCTATCGCCTGGTGAGCGGCCAGACTTTGGTCCAGGTAGTTCCTCGCTCAACCTTTTCCAGGTCCGACGGCAAAGTCATCTACGCCTCCGGCAGCCCGTACCAGCCCGTGACGCGCGACGACGGCGTTCGGTACGAGCCCGGGCAGGGCAACAACATGTACATCTTCCCCGGCCTCGGTCTCGGCTCGATCCTCTCCAAGACGCGCCACGTGTCGGACGCGATGGTTGAGCAGGCTGCCATCGCGCTCGCGTCGTCGCTCAACGAGGAGGAGCGTGCGGCAGGGCTGGTGTATCCCCGACTTGGGCGTATTCGGGATCTGAGCGCGAGGATCGCGTTGGCTGTCATTAGGCAAGCGCAAGAAGAGGTGCGTTTTTCGTAGCGGTTGGTATTCGAGAGCGGGCTCGTTGACACGCGAGGTTTTTTTTTAGAATTTGGACACGAACAGCTATCTCCGCACTCTCCCCGATTACGCTTTGATTGGGCTCATCCATGATAAAATGTGGCAACCGCCGACAATGCAGTTCGTGTCCGCTTCCCATCTCTGAAGCGACGGAGGATACGCTTTCCCAAGGAGCCTGATGCGCAGGAATGCGAACGAGGACCTGTAAATGTAACTATACGCGTGAGGGAATGGATGCAAATAGAAGAAAGGGGTGGCTTTCGGAATAGGTTGTATCCTAAGTCGACAAATGCCGTGATGTAACTTCTCGCTCTTTTTCTACGTCTACTTATTTCTTTCAAACGTCTATCGCAGGATCCAGCGCGCGAGGCCAGTCGCCGGGATCCTCATCTTCTTTCCAGACCGCGATGCTGAACCGGTGATTGACGCCTTTGAGTGCGGGCACGCACGCAATACCGCCACAGCCGCCCGTCCGGGGCATCGGGACGAGATAAAACACCTCTTTGACGCGCGAGTGGAGGAGTGCCATGGTGCACATCAGACAGGGTTCGTGCGTGATAAAGAGGGAGAGTCCAGTCAGGAGGTACTGCGAGCCATTCTTGGCCGCTTCCTGTTGCTGCTGCTGCAGTTGTTCTGCAGACGCGTTCGCGTTCGCGACTGCCATCGCCGATCGCTGAGCACGATCGTCTGCCACTTGGCGGATGACATCTAGCACGGCGTGGCGGAGGGGATGCTTGGTCGACGCGCGCGCGTCGTAGCCAAAGATCGGACGCGACAGTTGCTGTTCGTGGTCTCGATACGGTACCGGAACGTGTGCGACGACGGGGAGCTGCGGGGGCATAGGGAATCGGTTGAGCGAGTGCGAGATCGAGGATCCAGCCGAGGCGCTGTCTAGCGTCAGATACTGACCTCTCCGTGTCCTCCATCGTTACGGTCGGCACATGCTGTCTTGAGGCGACGGACGGCGTCCGTGGCCCAGCGGACGTGTGCGTTTGTCCACCGCTCGGGTTCCCATTTTCGTTTTGGGCAAAAGGCGGTGGGCCAGAAGGTGTTTTTGAGCGCGAGAGAGGTGGGTGTCCGTGCGGGGTAGCGAGGGACCGAAAGCGCGTACGGTCCTTCGAGGGCGGGCTCCAGCGGGAGCGCGGGAGGGTCTGGGGAGGTATCGAGGAGGAGGGTAACGAGTGTGCCTTGTCTACGGACGCGTTTGAGGTGTGAGAGTGCGTCGTTTTTGTCGAGCCCGGTTTGCTTGATCCACCTGGAAGGAGTTGGATCACACCAATCGGTACAGGAAGCGGTGCGGCACACCTCAGCATGGTCGCGATGTGCTTTGGGTCTGGGAGGTCTACGACCCATGCCTGGACTGTGTAGGGCGCGGTCAGTAACTCAAGGCGACGACGGCATGGATGGTCGAGTTACCGAGCTCGACATCGCCAAGCTGTTCTTCCTTCTTTTCGAGGGCTAGTTTCTTCCGTGTGAATGGAAGGTCATCTTCTTCCACGACATTGTTCAGATTTCTGGGTGCATCGGAAGATAAAATTGCAAAGATATCATCAGCCAAGCCGCCCAAGGGATCGGCGTGCAGCTGATCCTGATCTGAGCGACTGCGTATTGGACCGTCGACGGGATCGAACCAGAGCTTGTCGCCGTAGAATACACAGAGCTCCTCGTCCGGCTGAATTGCACGCACAGAGGTGTACACGATACGTTCCCGCGCGATGTCGAGAGAGTACGACAGGTTGGGGCTCTCCGCGTGATTGAATAGCGAGCCTTGGGTGGGTGATCAACCTCGTCTGGGAGATCGGTGACGGGTTGTTGGGACGAACCTAGACCTAATGAGAGTGCCATCCGGCCGCCTCGCCAGTTGTAGGCATAGTGATCGAGCAGGGTGTGTCTACCGTGATCATCGTATTCTTGCTTCGTGAAGAGCAAGACAGGGCTGGCTTCGATGACCGTCCGAGGTGGAATGGCTTGTGTAGCTGTACGACGGTCATGGTTTTGGATATAAGATCTGGGCAACAATACCGCACCGAATACGCCACGACCCTTTGATGGGATCGTTTTGAGATGGCAGCGTGTCGGGTTGAGTACCCACTGGGTGTTGGTGGTCGTAAAAGGCAAGTCGGCCATTTACGTGTCGACACGATGGCACCAAAGCTACGACCTCGTCCGCTGCCAAACCTGCTCGTCCTCGCACTCGTCCCCGTCGCTGCCTGGTTCGTCGTTCGCCCCCTCCTCGACCCTTCGCCACCACTGCCCGTCTTGTTTGTCTCCGTCGGATTCTCCCTCTTTGCGTTCCTCGCCGCGCTGTACTTGATACCCGCCGTCGGCCCAAGATTCATACAGGCCAACCTCAAGGGAAGGGATCTGCTGAAGGTCTATTCGGACCCGATGTGAGTTGCCCGCCTGCGAACGGTTCCACGTCAGCTTTGTTCAATATGGCACCCCCTGCAGACCGGAGAGTCAGGGACTCGTCTGCGCGTCCATATACATCCTCTTGTTGATTCTATTCATTCCGTTCCCTTTTTCCGACACGGTCGGTAGTCTTCAAGAGAACCACAAGACACGCGAAGACCTCCAGGGCGTCGCTTCTCTGCACCATGAGGTGAGACGTCACGCTCCGATTCGACACACCTCACTGTAACTCCCCACATAGCTGTCGGTATATCTCTCTTCTTTATTGTCGTTGTTGATGGCGACCATGTTGGGGTTTCTCGACGACGTCTTTGACATTCGATGGAGGCACAAGCTGCCCATACCCATCATCGCTGCCATCCCTTTGCTCATGGTCTACTATGCAGAGGGGGGGAACACCCACGTGGTGGTGCCCATTCCCCTAAGGCACTTCTTTGGAGTGCTGGTAAATCTAGGTTCGTGAGGTCCATTATGGTGCATCAAATCATTGACGCTGTTCCAGGCCCTCTGTACTACTTGTACATGTCCCTGCTCTCGACGTTTACCACCAATAGCATCAATATTCTCGCCGGCATCAACGGCTCCGAAGTCAGCCAGGCAGTCATCATCACTTTATCGGTCATCCTCAATGACCTGTTGTATCTCCCATGGCCCGTGGATTTCAAGATTCCCCTTCACCTCTTGGGGAGTCAGGCAGAAGTAGACGTCGGGGGTACGTGGCGTGCTGGTATGTCCCATGGAAGTAGTGAGTTGGTGGGCAGACATCTGTTCAGTTTGTATTTTATGCTCCCTTTGCTGGGGGTCTGTCTGGGATTCATGTACCACAACTGGTACGTGGTACGCTGACTTGTTTGTTTCGTTTC
Organism: Leccinellum rugosiceps; assembly: GCA_038089755.1. Lineage (NCBI taxonomy): Eukaryota > Fungi > Basidiomycota > Agaricomycetes > Boletales > Boletaceae > Leccinellum > Leccinellum rugosiceps. The sequence goes on along the minus strand of JBBPLL010000326.1, from coordinate 14,951 downwards.
CGTGCTTGACGACTTGTATAGGTATCCTGCCCGCGCGTTTCCCGGAGATACCCTTTGCTACCTCACTGGAATGACCTTTTCGGTCGTCGGCATTCAGGGTCACTTTTCGAAGACCCTGCTTTTGTTCTTCCTACCTCAGATCTTCAACTTTGTCTTGTCATGTCCACAGTTGTTCGGATTAGTTCCGTGTCCCAGGCATCGCGTACCTAGGTCCGTTCTGAGCAAACGATGTCGCAATCCCCTAGCTGAATGTCTCATGGTTAGATTTGATCCGGACACCAACCAATTACATCCTTCGACGGCTCGGTTCAAGAAACCGCCATCCAAATTGGCCACGCTCATTCTCCGCATCTTTTCGATGTTTGGTTTAGCGGTTCTCACCCTCCATCCAGAAAACGGCGAGGTACTCGAGACGACCAACCTGACGGTCCTCAACTTCCTTCTTGTGCTATTCGGACCGATGTCCGAAAAGCAATTAGTCCGGGTGTTGATGAGTACCCAGGTGAGCGTGGTGAAAGTGACGTGATCGGTTCGGCAAGCTGAGTAGTAAATATCCAGATCGTGGGGAGCGTGCTCGCGTTTGTGGTGCGGTATGGGCTGGCTGGTCTAGTCTATGATGGTGATCGTAGATGAAGTGGTGCCTTTTACGAGGGGTGCGAACCGGACACAACAGGATTGAGCGTAAGTACTTCGTGTAGGTTGCGTGGTAGTCTGAGCCAGAGAAATAGGAATTCTTTTCAGAGGGAGTTAATGCGTAATCACGAGCAGAGCAACGGGCGGAGGTGTGCGGCCTTGGCAGAGACAGTCATTGGTGGAATCACATGCGAAACCCACCTGGCCCCTGGGCGAGATCGAAATCAAAAGGCCAGCTCCAAATTGACTTGACTTGATTAACTTCCTGCCAATTTCCCGCTCTGCAATGGCCAGCTCCGAACGTGCCGCTTTCCTGGCAGAGGTCGCCGAGGTCGAACAATGGTTCAAGGTGCGACCCCTATATCTTCATTTCTCAACGGCGTTCATCTCATGCATCCCTCAACCAGAATCCTCGCTTCGCCCGCGTCAAGCGGCCCTATACTGCGGCCCAGGTCGTCTCGAAGAGAGGGACGATCCCCATCCAGTACCCTTCCAATCTCCAGGGAAAGAAGCTGTTTTCCCTACTTTATGAGCATGCCCAGCGCGGGACGCCATCCCACACCTACGGCGCGTGAGTAGTGACCGCTCCTGCATGATGTCCTTCTACTTCGACGCTCAACGCGCACAACAGGCTCGACCCCGTGCAGGTCACCCAAATGGCCAAGTACCTCGAGACCGTTTACGTCTCGGGCTGGCAGTCGTCCTCCACAGCGTCCAGCACCAACGAACCAGGCCCCGACCTCGCAGGTACGTCCAGCCCCTCCTCTCTCTCGATGATCGGAGGTGTGACGCCCGCCATCCGATCGCGTCAGATTACCCCTCCAACACGGTGCCAAACAAGGTCGAGCACCTCTTCATGGCACAACTCTTCCACGACCGCAAACAGCGTGAAGAGCGCTCGAACATGTCCGACGCCGAGCTCGCCGCAACCCCATACGTCGACTACCTCCGCCCGCTGATCGCCGACGCTGACACCGGCCACGGCGGCCTCACCGCCGTCATGAAGCTCGCCAAGATGTTCGTCGAAAAGGGCGCAGCGGGGATCCACATCGAGGACCAAGCCCCCGGCACGAAAAAGTGCGGGCACATGGCAGGCAAGGTGCTCGTCCCTGTCGCGGAGCACATCAACCGCCTCGTCGCGATCCGGCTCCAGTTTGACATCATGGGCGTCGAGAACGTGGTGATATCGCGCACGGACTCGGAGGCGGCTACGCTCATCTCGTCCAACATTGACGCGCGGGATCAACCGTTTATACTAGGCTCGACGAACCCGCAGCTGCCGGCGCTCGTGAGCGTCATGCTCGAAGCCGAGGCAACGGGCAAGTCGGGCGACGCGTTGCAGGCCGTTGAGGACACGTGGGTCGCGTCGGCGAACCTCCAGTTGTTCTCGGAGACGCTCGCCAACGCGCTGGTTTCGCAGGGTGCGCCGCGGCCAACCGTGCAGCGGTTCCTCGACCGAGTCTCGCACGTTTCGTACCCCGACGCGGTTGCCATCGCACAAAAGGAATTTGGGCTGAAGAACGTGCCGTACTGGGACTGGGACACGCCGAGGACGCGCGAGGGGTACTACCGGTACCAAGGCGGGACCAAGTGCGCCGTTATGCGTTCGATCGAGTATGCGCCGTATGCCGATGCGCTGTGGATGGAGACGAAGAAGCCGATCCTCGAGCAGGCGCGAGAGTTTGCACATGGCGTGCACGCCGCACGTCCCGGTCACTGGTTGGCATACAACCTCAGCCCTTCGTTCAACTGGGAGGCCGCCGGACTCAGCACCCAAGACATGAAAGACTTCGTCTGGGAGCTCGGCAGGCTTGGGTTCTGCTGGCAGTTCATCACGGTGCGTTCACGGAATCATAAGAGGGAGCGGTGGGTATGCTGACGATGTGATCCCAACTAGCTCGGCGGTCTGCACTCGAACGCGTACATTAGCGATCTGTTCGCGCGCTCGTTTGCCACGGAGGGCATGAAGGCCTACGTCGAGATCGTGCAACGCAAAGAGCGCGAGATCGGTTGCGACGTGTTGACGCATCAAAAGGTGACGTTCTATCGCTGGTGTGCGAAACGCCAACAGCCTTGCTCACTCTGGTTATAGTGGAGTGGCGCTGACTATGCCGACAATTTGATCAAGACTGTGACGGGTGGGGTCTCGTCGACGGCAGCGATGGGCAAAGGTGTAACGGAGGACCAGTTCAAGTCGAAGCTATGATCTGATGATGTCATTAATTCAAGAGAAGGAAAAAGGATAAAGATGTGGGGGTATTTATAATGTTATTATCAGATTTCTTCTCTTGTCATCTGTATCCCTATCTTATTCCTGTGAATTGGGGCTCACCTTCATTACCTCGATCTGCTGGACTCTCTGAGCCATGGCTTTCACGCGGTGGTGGCAAAGGTGCCTTTGCTTGTATTCAATCAGTCACAGCTCGGTCACGGTGTCGTGCTTCGAGACGTTGAGGAAAGCTTTGCTTTGGATCGTCTTTAATACTGCAATATCGATCTCGTATTGGAAACGTCACCTGCCCAAGTGATATACCGGCCGTTACCACTGGAGGATTCATGCATCAAAAGTGTGCTGAGTACTTGTTGGACATAATCTGGACGTAAGCGACTGGATGGTTTGGAGGCAAAAAGCGATGGTAGCGCCATCGAAATGAATTAGCGTAGGGGAAGTGGTCTCGACGGTTCGGGTTCGGGTTCGGGTTCCTCCTGACAAGAGAAAGACTGAGCATCGCGTCGAGTGTGGGTTGTGGTACTTGCCAGTCCCGGGGGGGGAGGTTTTAGAACGCAAGTCCAGGAACTGTTTTTCCCGTCCGTCCTCGTCGGCGCCTTGTATCCGTGCGGCGTCGGTCTGGAAAGAAGGCGATCATGAGGTGGGGAGAGCAGGAAATGTACTTCCAAGTGCTGCGCGTCTGGTACGTCCACCAGAATGAACTGCGCAAGGAAGTTACAGTTCAGGAAGGAGGTCGTCTTCGATGACGCAGAGCTGATACTTATCAGCGCGTAATTTCAGTGGCGGACCTCATTACGTTTATCCCTCCGAGGGAGCACGAAGGTGCTCACGACTCGGATATGCGGTTGTGGGAATCTTCTAAATCTGGGTTCAAGGGTGGATGCGAGTCAATCATTCAAAGCAGTGCCTAATCAAGCCAAGCTGTCCTGTTCAAGTTAACGCTCTGCGGTTCATCCCATCCATCCACCAGCACCCACTCCATGCCCTCGTCGCGAGGACAAGAAGCTCATTTGACATATACATGCTGTGGCTGAGCACAGGCGTGGGCCAGTGGTTGCTATATACCTAGCTACATGTATAGCACTCCCATCAAGAAGACATTAGAGTGGAGCCCTTCACAAAGTTTATTCCAAGTTCTTGTGCATGCATATCCCAAGAAATAAAATAATTCCAAAAGCCATTGCAATCCGTTTGCTGAATCCCAGAAGAGTGCCAACTGACACCCAGTAGAGAGACAGCAAAGAGAAGACAAAAGCCAAAAGGGAGATCCCCCGACGACACAAGCCGGTACTGCAGTAGCAAGGTCATCACGCACCCGGAGTTGCAAGCAGAGCTCGCGAGCGACAAGGGCAGCAAAAATTTGATAACCAAAGAATGAGGGCGGTGCCCTCATAATAGTGGTTAAACTATTAAGAACAGATACTACACTTGATCTAAGCCAAAAGGCCAGAGTGGTAAAGATTCATGATGTCGCGCCTGGGTTTATATACGTTTGGAGACTCGCGCACGGACCAAGACGTCGCGGGGCACGTGCATGTTGGTACTACCGTAATTATCTAATGCGCCACGGATCTCTTGTCATCGTCAGACTCGAGTTTCGATTGCGGATCTATGCAATACAGCGTCTGCTTAACCTAACATCTTCCTGAAATCATCCTGTCCTTTCCCTCCAGGTTTAGCCGTCCCCTGCGTATCAGTTGTGGCATCACCCTGAGGTTTCACAGCTCCGATGCCAGGCTTCCGGGCACGACCCAGACCCGCTCTCGGTCTCGAGGCAGCCGTGCGGGGAACGAACAATCCACCCGCTCCCGTCGGTGCCGTCGCCGGTTGGGGTCGAGTTGAACTCGTTGCTTCCTCAGATATATCCAGATTTACACCATTGAAAACGATCGGCTCTGGCCGTAACAGTAGCTTGCCTGCTTCCTGTTAGATCGATATCCATCAGTCGGCGCACGCGTACAAAAATAACGAGTCCTTACCGCAGCGTTGGCCAGCTCGACTACAGCTTCGCCAGTGTCAGCGAAAAACTCGGTGCGATTCACCGTCGCGTATTTCTCAAGGGCTTGGTGAAGAAGCCCTTCTTGCGTATCCGATGGCAAATTACGAATACGGACTGAACGATTTCGGACTTCTGCACGTCGACCAAGTCCACTTTCTGCCCATCCTTCCCTGTTGGACGCCAACTATCAAACCTGCTTCGCCTTCATTAAGCAGGAGACCTACCGGTTCTTTGACCGCACGCGTGTATCTGCAAGCGTCACAGCTATTCGTCGCTTCTTGAGGTCATAGTTGTTTGCTGAGAGTGCCGAACGAGCGTCGGCCTGGATACAGTCAGGAAACATATGCAAAAGAATCCGAACATCACCAGCGCACCTCGTTTTCAAACTCAACGAATGCGAAGCCTTTCAGATGACCATTTTTGTCCTCTGCCAGACGAATCTCCTTGATAGGTCCATACTAACCGCATTGCTTGAGCAACTACTTGCAGCACCCAAGGTAGAAGGAGAGACTCACCCTCGAGAACACCTCTTGGAGGTCTTCCTTGGTTGTGAATTTACTGAGACCCGCGACGTACACCTCTCGCTCGTCTGCATCAGCGTCAGTTCGTTCTTTCTTCCGTTCTGGGTTCGAGATATAGACGCTCAGATTCCGTTCGGGTTCCAGTTCGCGACTGTGTAACTCGAGTGCCTTCTCAGCAGAAGCCTGTGAATCGTGTCAGTAGCAAGTTAAGCCAAGTCATGTCTAAAAGACCCGCTGGTGATGTGAACTGCACATAACAGAATCGCCGCGTCGCCTTGAATTTTTTGCTCGGCCACCGGACATCGAATATGAGACCATACTAACAACAAGATTAGCGAGGCAATGATACACCAGGCAGACCAACCTGTCCAAACAAATCACGAATGGCAGTATCATCTGTTTTCTCAGGAAAGTTTGTCACGTATAGGGTCGAACGCCATGCAAGGTGTACGTTGACTTCCGTCCCCTGTATGCGTTTCTTGTCTTTGGTGAGTGCAGCAGGGATGCTTTCCTGTACAAAGATCAGGTTGTGGTGCCCATGCGACCGAATCACATACTCGTGCAGCAAATTCAACAGTAGCAACAAGCGTTTCGGGCATGTTGGTAATCTTGATATCGCGTATTTCTCCACACTGTGAAGTCATTCTAAAATGGTGTACCTCGTTTCCCTGATCCAGCACGTACGTCTTTGAAAAGTGTCTTGAGCTGCCCTTCGCTGGTACCAGGTGGTAGATCAGCAACGAAGACAGTGCAATTCTCGCGATCCCTGGATTATCAAAGAGAAAATCAATATCAAAACCCCTACCCTTTCCAGTGGAGGCTTACCTTTTCAGCGGCGCAGCAGGGGGTTCTAACAAAAATCGTTGAGTCGAGATAGATGCAGAGTAGGAAATGAAACCATACCCATTCGCACTTTCTTGCTGGCGCTGGCGTCAGCCTCGGGACCCTCGCTCGCTTTGCGTTTCCCTTGAGATTGGGCAGAAGCGGTGGGGACATCAACATCCATCCCATCGGCAGATGCTGCAGTTTCCTGAGGTACGTTTGCGGGGACAGACGTAACGAGTGCAGACGCAGCCTGCTGCACCATGGCGTACTGAGCTGCCTCATACGCTTTCTGTGCCTCCTGTAAAGAAGATGCCGATTGACATTAGGCCAGACATGCAAAGAAACACCAATGCGCGAGATCCACCCACCCTCATCCGTCTCGCTTCAACCTGGGCTCTTGCTCGCTCAATCCGGCCAAGAGCATCCTCAAGCGAGGTCAGAGAACCATGTGCATGCTCAAAATTGAGCCAGGCATCCCAGATTGCTTCCGGGTAATCAAGATTTTTAGTGCTAACATCTTGGAAAGCAGATCGCGCGGTGTCATGCCGATCTGTCCGACTGCGAAAACCCAGATGAATACCAACGAACGATAGATTGGGTTGCGAGTTAAGTCTCACATAAGAACATCAGTGTAAGCCACCCATACTGCCCAGCTGGACTTGTAGTGCGCGGCGGCGGACGCCCACAGCGCGATAGCCGCATCTGCAACATCTGCCAGGCTTAGATACTATACCCATGATGATCAACTACCACAAAATGAAATGAAACGAGAGAACACACCAACTCAGACAGAAATTTCTCCAGCCTAAATCGTTGGTCTCCAGTCTTCGAAGCTAGAATTGGTTGACGTCAAGGCTGCCAAGTCGAATTCGATTCGCCGTCACCTACCTTGTCTCGCCATCACAAGACCTTCTTCTACAATCTTGATCAACGTGCCAAATGCGTCTTCATCACCTTTCCCAGCCTCGATCGCCCGTTTCTCGGCACCGGCGCGAGCAAGAACTAATGGTACTATTTGCTCGGGATCCAAATCAGGTCCCTTCGGGTTAGTCTTGGCGAAAAGATTGGTGGAGAGTGCGCGCTGGTAGGCATCTGCTTGGACGATTAGAAATTCTATGAAGAGGTTCGCGTGCATCACGAGACAAGTACCGGAGATCGATTCACTATCTTCCATCGGTTCGTCTTCGTCTTCTGCTTCTGCTTTTCGTTCCTGCAGGGTACAATTAGAGTTAAACCAAACAATGGACACGTAACGAAGTACCAAGTAACGGATATACCGCGCCCACACTTCACCTGAACTAGGCACGCTCCTTGTCGCGCGCTTTATTATGGATCCCAGGACATCTTCATCTGTATCTCGCCCTCGCTAATAGAAGTGGTGACTCATTAGACAACAGAGAGCATCAAATAAGTATCTATCCCTTACACATACCAGGAAATCAATATACCCCAACCACAAAGTGCGCAGCGTTTGCTCTGCATTCCCTTCTCCAGAGAAACGATTTTTTGCGGCCTCAGCAATTGACCGCTCATACAATCCCCTGACGACGAAAACATCTGGGGATTTACCCTTTCGCTCCTTTGCAATGTATTGCATATATGCGTCCAACGAAGTCTTCAACCACAAAGTCAGATGAAGAGAAAGGAGGCCATTAGTAAGCGTTTTCTTACAAGTGAGAGTTCCGACGATTCACGGTGCTCATATGCTTTGACGGCGCGAGAACGTAATTTCGCAGCTGAGACAAGCAGTGACTCGTACTCGGCCGCTGGTTTGTACCTTGTTGTGAATGAGGAATACGACTGATACGTGTCCTCGTGTCCTTTGAGCGCCGAAGATAAGCCAGGGTGACGAGTGCGAATAGGTGAAGTAACCGACCTGCATGTGGTTGCTGAAGGCGTGAAAGATAGAACTCTTCCACGAGTTGGACAAGTTCAGGCCTGTCGATCGCAATGAGTAACACACAACATAAATGTAATGACACGTACTTTTCGCTCGGGGGAGCCTGCTCGATCATCTCAAGTTCCCAATCCCTTTGCAAATTCCAGAGGTACCGACTCTTTCAGCCAAACGTCAGATAAGCCTGCATCGCATCAGAGAATTCATTACCTTTGCAAGATGCCCACTACCTTTAAAAACGACCTCAGAGAGGGCTTCATGGGTCCATGAGGTGGAGAAGTAATCCCCTAACTCGTCCGGTGGCGTCTCGAGCGCTCCAAAGTATGCATGGCGGTCAATCAATAATTCAACGTGTTTCTGTAGGATAGGAATAGCTGTAACAGCCGTTCAACATATACTTTCCCAGTAGGAAACCCTCACGTACATAGGTAGTCGACTTCTGCACGTGCATATAGCTCCAGCACTTCCAAGACTTCAGCCGGATTTTCCAAGTTTGAAGAGGACGTCTTCGCCTCTATGAGTGGTAACCACACGTCGTCCCCGACTGCAAGGTAGTTGGCAGCCATTTCTTGAGCTGCGGAGACTTGCTCTTCCATGTCAAGAGAACGGGCCAGGTTGATGTGCTGAACATGGAGGTTGATATTGAAAGGGCTGGCGGATAGTTCAGTGAGTAAGTTAGCGAGCGCGTCGAGACCTTTGGTCGCATCAGCTGAGTCGTCCATGTCGAAGCCAAGTCGAGCAAAAGGTTCCGTGTCAGTGTCGCGTCGCCTTGCCGAAAAAGGTTGACTGTGACTTTACTTGCAACTTACTCACATCTCGCCTGAGTACTACGTGCCACCATGACGACCTTCAAGGCATGTATGCAGCCCTCGACTTCCTCCCTGCCACGGTCAAAGGCGGCCTTTGTCGGGTGATGATCAGACACCTATCATCAGCGCCGGTGCACCTCAAGTATGATGGCCCTCAGAAGTCGGAGATTGCGCAATAAAGCCCCGTCAAATCCCCCCTCTGCTATCAAATCTCACCTTTCAGGTTTTGTCGTGCTACGTACCAACATTCCTTACCCGAATTAACAAAGACGTTAGAGGAGAAGTATATGGATGGAAGGCAACACAGACGTGTTGGTATTTTTGCCATAACTTTCGAAGCTTGAAGCATGTGTTTTCTGGACCATCCTTTCGGACAACTGTGGAGGTAAATGTTGTGCTGAGAGCCAGTCTTTGGTGTGTGCGATTCATTTATCCGTCTAGCTGCCTGAACTAGCACTAGGTACGCAGTCATACGTCATGGTGGCACGTACAGAGAAGGTAGAACGATATAGGACCACAGAACGGGACAAGTGGGTCGATCTCTTGGCATAGTTAGCCCTCCAGAAAGTCCGGGAGAATGATCAACGTCTCAACAGCCAATTGACTCGACTACAGACAAGTCTACTGATCCTGCAAGATTCTAAAATGCTTCCCTCGCTATCGATTCTGCTATAATTTCACGACGATCATGGGAATCACCTGGCTATAATGGGTGCTCCTTGCTCGTCAACATCACGGGTTACAACGTACTTCGATTCTCCAGTGGGCCTTGAATACTGAATCCGCACCGGAAGCGGAACGGCTTATGCTTGCCTTGTCTTGCCGGTGATCCCAGGACACTATGGTGAGCGCCTGCGTCGGGAGAGCGAAATAGTTTCATCAGAATCGCAAAGGACCGGACTCCATTTCCTGGGATTCTGTGATGGGTAAATTGGAAAGGTGGTCCGCGGCCGCTTAGTTCTGCAGTAGAGCACATGTACTCGCAGCCATCATCGAAGGCCTGTCTCATAGTCCCACCACCGGCGGTACTCTTTAGGAATCAATGATCAATCACAGCTGTGCCAAAGTCACTCGTCGATCCTGCAATAGCTCGTCGTCATACAATGGACTCCAGGATAAGTCCGGCGGTGTCAACTTAAAAGGAGAATATTCGCAACCTCGGATTTACAAGACTTGGGGAGGCTTACGAACAAATCAATCTCCGAGGGTTACGGTGTCCGGCCATAAATGGTTGCGCATTTCACCGTCTACGGTCAGATATGGTGAACCTGATCGAGAGTTGAAGCTCCTAGGAACGGTCTGGGAGGGTACTTGGCCTTGCGGGGAAGTACTTCGTGGGCAGTTATGTAGCACCTTAAAATTAAGTGACTGGTAAGCTGAGACCTTAGCAGTAGAAACGTCATTGCGGCGCAAGAAGTTGGTTGTCTGCTCTGAATCAAGCAAGTAGTGAACTGATAACGAGTGCGCAAATCGCCGAGCTGGCCTTTCGGGGAATTTTTCCTTGTTCTCCTGGCTCAGCTCCTTTGTTTTCACTCAGCCATCCGTAATTCCTAGGGCGCTCAACAACAAAAAGCAACGCCATCAATCACGCCCACGGTCCTTTTCTTATACAATCGGAGTTCAGAGACTGGCAGCTGTCGAGGGAAATAGCTGAGTTCTCCATTCTTGTTGTTGTTCACACTACCAGTTCAGTTTCATCAGCGCTGGGATCTGATGGGCTTCCGTTGTACCTCCTGACCTCACTTTATCCCTCGGATCCGACTTTCTCTCGATTATGTTCGGTTTGACTGCCCCTGTGGCTTAGGTTGGACCTATAAAAGTCAGTGACAGCGCGTGCATGTTACGCTCTTAATTCCGCCAGCACACCTGCCCACGGGCATGCCTTCGATCCTCAGGCGCTCCCGTCGCCGTGAGCTGGTCCTCACGAGATCCTTCACGAGAGCTATCCAAGACAAAGTACGACTCGAGTCGTGAGTGTACGGACCCTCTGTGCTCCTAGGTTTTTCCTCACCTTCGCAAGGCCTCGGGTAGACGGAAAGGAATGCAGAACGCTATTTGCAAATCGTACTAATGGTCATACCCGCAACACCCACTTTGCCTCGACGTTTGAGACGTCCTCTCTTCCTGCATTAACATCATGTCCCTCTATGATCCTTGCCCTCTATCACAGCCCAAACCCCCTTCTGCCAATACACCCAATCCACCGTCTCCCTCTCGAACTGCTCGTACATATCTTCTCCGTGGGATCTGTCGACGATACGATGTTTCCCATCCTAGTGTCGCACGTGTGTCACTCTTGGAGAGCCATCGCCTCACATGCACTCGCTCTTTGGCGACGTGTATCCTTCACTCCCGACTCCAACTTGCACATGTGGAAAGAGCGTATTCGCCGTGCACGACTTTGCACTCTCGACGTTTCACTCATGTCACATCCCCACGCGAGGACTTTGTATGACATAGACAACGTGGCACTCCAGATGCACCTCCTCGCCCCCCACTTTTCTGCGTTGCGGTCACTCGACATACAATTTGACTCATACGCCCCATACTTGTGGAATGCGGCACTCGGACCCTTTTGCCGGCCAACTTCTTATCTCTGGGACCATCGATCGCCCAACCCGGGCGACCAATCTTTCATTGGCGCCGTTGATGTCCCGAAACTCGAGTCTCTCGCACTTCGGTATCCAAAGAACGACGACCTTAAAGAGTTTACTCTCTTCGGTAGTTTTGCGCCGAAGCTTACCCGTGTCACGTTGGAAGGTGTCAGGTTATCGTGGCTTCCAGAGCTGTTTGGAAATCTTTCGTTTCTGGACTACACTCATCACGGATTCAGCCATGAGGAAGAGGCGGTAGACGAGGTTCTATCAATGTTACAGGTCTCCTCCCGAATCCGGGAACTCAGATTGTGTCTTTGTCGCAAGACCACGATTTACCAAGCAATACACCTCCAAAGGTCGGTGGTTGGCGACATCGATGTCGCCCTGCCTTTTCTTGAATCATTGTCACTCCGTGTGGACGACAGAGACTTGGATATCCCATCCGAACTCATCTGCGTATTTTCTCGACTGTCCATGCCACGACTTAAGAATTTATACCTACGAGATGCTATGCCCGCGCTCGCTTCACCAAGGCCGTTCGGTGCGTTAACCACGTTTACGAATATCATATCCCGGAATACGTCTCTCCACACGTTGGCGGTAGAGGGTCGTTGGGTCGAGCCTTCGTTGCTATGCGGACTCGTGGCCCAATTACCTGTACTAAAGTTTATTCAGGTTCGCGATTCCCTGGGGTGAGGGAACGCGTAATACAGGAGACGAGTACTCTACTTGAACAATTACTCTTCTGTTTACCATTGAACTCACTTCCGATACTTACTATAATTTCCCACGTAGACAATAATGGACCGACCAAGCCGTCGGTAGTGTAATAATCCCAAATGTATCTGATATCAATTGTCTCAAGGCTGTTTAATCTCAGACGACCCAGAGGTCACGCGCACGGTGCACCTCAGACCCAACGCCACGGTGCCCACTTGCCACATTCGCTATCATCGTTCAAATTCTCATAACTTTTACATAACACTCAGACAACAGATTGCATAGATCATCGTCCCTTCAGGTTATCATCCTCAGCCTGATAGCGCTTCAGCCATGCCCTCTTCCCCTGCCCAGTTAACTTTGGAAAAGCTTTACGACCTCAACGGTCTAGTCGCTCTCGTAACGGGTGGTGGTACCGGGATCGGGCTGATGATCGCCCAGGGTCTCGCCGCCAACGGGGCGCGCGTCTATATCACCGGCCGACGGCTGGAGGTGCTCGAGAACGTCACCCGATCTTGGAACAACGGCAAGAAGGACACGATGGGGACCATCATTGCGTGAGATCTCACAAAATTTATCGTACAAATCGTTACCAAACGTCGTTTGTCGGGGGCGATCCTCTCTCTAGGCTGCAGATGGATTCCACCAACAAGAGCGATATCCAACAGGCAGTGCAGAAGCTGAGGAATGACGAGGGAAAATTGCACATCCTCGTAAACAAGTGAGGGTATCTCCTGTTGATTTCCGTCGAAAAAACGTTGACTAACCACTAATTCGTAATCTTCTACACCCTGATGGCAGTGCTGGTCAATCCGGCCCCGTGTCTTCTGAATTTAACAAGCCGTCCCCCGCAGCTCCCAAGAAGGCAGAAGAAGTCAGCCAGTATCTCTTCAACAACGAATCCTTTGAACAATGGTCTGCGCTGTACTCGGTCAACACGTTCTCCATTTACTTCATGACCGTGGCATTCCTGGAATTGCTCGACAAGGGATCACAGGATAAACCCGGGTTCACTTCGAACGTGATTAACATCACGAGCATCAGTGGGCTGACCAAACTCGCTCAGAGACACGTGAGTGTTTGATATCATGCTTTCACTCTCGTGGGACTCGATCGACTCGGACGTTGTTTTAGTTCTGCTACAACAGCTCAAAGGCCGCCGCTTCTCACCTCACCAAGATGCTCGCAACAGAGTTTGCCGTCAAAGGCATCCCGGTCCGCGTCAACGCGATCGCACCAGGCGTATACGAAAGTGAGATGACGCGCGACGCCATCGTGGGTGCAGAAGCGACGGACGCGGTAGGCCATAGTATCGTATCCGTTCCCGCCAAACGAGCAGGAACGTAAGTCGATGCACATTTGCACGTTTCTCCTGCGTGTTTTGCATGAGTTCAACTGAACGATGATATGCAGGGCGGAGGAAATGGCTGGCACAGCAGTGTACCTTGCATCGCCTGCTGCGGGATATATGAACGGACAGGAGCTGGTTATCGATGGAGGGTACCTAGCAGTCAACCCTTCCACAGTCTGAGTTCGGGAAGAGGGATTGGACCGAATGCATTCAGTGGCAGGAGGGGGCCAAGGATTGGCAGTGTAAATCACCGATGTCGTGGCGATAAGACAATCCGATTGGCTTCGACAACTCGTGGAGCCGTGGGTAATCATCTTACTGATAGCGACTAGTATATGCGAAAAGTTCTTTTCAAGAGCCATGATACGAGTCTTTGGCTGCATCGTTGTGGGCGGTGGGCACGCAGGCGCTTGTGCTGCGCTCTCCGCGGTTGAGGCAGGCTGCAAAGACGTCTTGATCGTAGAAAAAGCGCCACAAGAATGGGTCGGGGGGAACGGCTACTTCACGGCGGGCGCCCACCGCACGGTCCATACCGGCCTGGAAGACCTCCTTCCGATCGTCACTAACGTGACTGCCGAACAAGCCTCCAAGATCGACGTTGCACCCTATACCGAGGACGATTTCATCGGCGACATCATGCGTCTTGGGGAGAACAAGCCGAACGCGGAGCTGGTCAGGTCGATGGTCAAGCACTCGAGGGACGCGATACGGTGGCTCGCGGAGACGGTCGGGGTACCGTTCGTCCTGGCGTTCCACAGGCAGGCGTACGAGGTGGATGGGAGGCAAAAGTTCTGGGGAGGGTTGGCGTTGAGCGTAGAGGACGGAGGAAAGGGGCTAATCAAGGCGGATCTGAATGCACTCCGAGACCGGGGTGTCGAGCTGTGGTTCGATGCGCCCGCTGTCAAGCTTGTCACCTCGGAAGACGGAGCTGTGATCGGAGTCGTCGTACGGAGGAGCGGAACAGAAGTCGTGCTTCAGGCGGACGCGGTCATTCTTGCTTGCGGAGGCTACGAATCGAGTCGAGAGCTCCGCATGAAATATCTCGGGCCGGAGTGGAAACATGCTCATGTGGGTACCCGTGTACAATGCGGCTGCATGTTCTTCTCAACGATGCCTAGGTTCGCGGAACGCCTCACAATACTGGAGATGGGATCTTGATGGCACAAGCTATAGGTGCCAAGCTCGTCGGCGACTGGCGGGGATGTCACAGCACTTGTTGGGATGCAAATGCGCCGATGGATGCAGGGGACAGGCAGCTAAGCAATCAGTTCACCAAGTCTGGGTATCCGCTGGGTATCATGGTAAACATGAATGGAGAGCGGTTCGTCGACGAGGGCCAAGACTTTAGAAACTATACCTATGCGAAGTT